>BQNB010003832.1:0-112023 GCA_026074375.1 Tanacetum coccineum
TACTAGTCTAAAGTGAAAACAAAACTAACCCACACAAATTGCACAAGTCATTTTGACTTTTAAAGGTCAAACTAGCTAAATCCAAACACTCCTTAACCTATGACAGATTTTAAAATAGCTTATGAAATTAAAATCTAACAAACTAAACCTTGATACCAGACTTCAAACAGCTTAAATCAAACTTAATAAACATGATTAAACAACTAAATAAGCCAAAATCTAAGATCTACAACTAATGCTACTTATATTTTTGGCTTTCATGAAGTTTTTAGACAGAAATTGAAACTACTATGATCTAAGATATTTAAGCTAAAACAGATGATGAATAAGCACTAATTAACATTATTAAACTCAAGTAAGCAGCTAGAAAACAGATAAACACAATTAATAAGCAAATAAGCAATTCTAAGCTATTTAAGCAATTTTTAAGCTAAAAATTAAAGGACAAGAAAGTAAATAGAAAACTTACAAATGGCTTCAGCTTAACAGAAGCTAAGGCTCAATTGAGCTTAATCAACAGCTCTGGCTTATTAGAAATAAGCCAGTGATTGTCCATGAGAGCTCTTCCCTTTTTAGCTCTCCTTCCATTAGCTAAAATCCAATTAAGCAAAGGTGACAAGGTTATTAGCTGATTTTAAGAGTTAAGGTATGATTAAGGTAAGATTTGAGCTCAATTATTAGCTTAGAGACTAATAAGAGCTTATTCAGTAGCTTATGATATTTAGCTTAGCATTTAATAGGAAAAGTGAGAGCTTATGAAAACAAAGAGCTTATGAGAGACTATTTAAAAACTGAATTTCATTAACATAAAACTTGATTACAATGCTTAAAAGGAAGAATTACAAAGTTTAAAGGAAATTTAAGCTAAAAATTGAAAATTAAGCTAAAACTAAAAGCTACTAACTACTAGATGGTGTGTGTGTGTGTGTGTGTGTGATAGTGAGGCTATTTATAGCCTGAAGCTGAACATTCTAGGCCTTCCTTGCTGCCCATGCTCCTTTTGATCTTGTCCGTACAAATCTTCAATCATTGGATCTATCTTTTGAGCCGTTAGATTACTTCACACTCTCACATGGATTGCCAAGCTGGCAATCCTTTGATGTGACCTTGTTTTTGTTGTGTGAGTGCTTTAAGAGTAAAATCAACATCCCCTTGTGCTTTTCTTCCTGCCTGCCAAGCGTATACCCTTACTTTAAGTGAGCAATGAGATCTCCTGAAATGACTATGAACCCGCCATTCTAGCTTCTTCGACCCCCAAGAATTGTCGTTTGTTACCTTCAAATTTTAAGAACCTTTGGTTTTACTGATGGTGAATCGGAGGGGATGAATGAAAGTAACATGTTTCTTTTCTTTCGCAGCCAACTTTTACATGAAAAGGGTAATTAAGATTTTGAACTTGGGGTTAAAGGCAAAGTTAGTCCCTCTCCTTTGTTTTTATAGATTGAAATAGTAAAAAAGACTTCCAAGTTTGCAGAAATAGTCCCCTGTGTTTATAAAAAGGTAAAATAGTAGGCCAATTGTTTTGGCATTATGATAATAGTTATGAATCCGGGCATGGTTTTAGGGATTAAGGCCCATTTAGCTTTTAGGACATTTGTGTAAACTTTTGAAACTTAAAGGGACTGAAATGAAAATTTTAGATTTGTCTTCTAGTGAGGTTGACTTTTGATGACCAGGCTTGTACTTTTTCTGGCTAGGCTTTGAGTCTTGCTTCTTTTGGCTCTTCCTCCCGTTCCTTGAGTCCGTTGTTTTGTGGCCCCCGTTTTTGGCGGATTTCTTATGATTTTTGATATATCCGTACCTGCACACACAAAACACAAAAACAAGTATATTTTTGCCATTTTAAGTCTGTTTTGGGTTTAATTGGGCTATTTTAGGTATAAACGGATATGTGTATTTTACACTTATCAAACACCAAAACCAAAGATTAAAGTCTATAGTAGGAGACCCAAACAAATGAAATCAGTAGGTTCGAGTAAAAAAGCTAAGATTGTCGAATCTATAATTGCTAACAACTCGGAACCCACTCATTTGTAGGGATCCAATGCTACAAATGTTCCATCTTCTTCTTCTCTTGTCAATGAAAGGTTGTCCAGATCGTCCTCTGGTATCTGAACTCTGGATGTTCAAAACATATAACAGGGAACCGCTCTCCGCTCATGAACTTCGTTAACAAATTTCTAGGAACTGTTTGATTCAGAAATGACCAAGTTGCAAAGATAATAGGGTATGGCGACTATTAGCAGGGGAATGTAATTATCTCAAGGGTGTATTATGTTGAGGGGCTTAGACATAACTTGTTTTCTGTTGGACAATTTTGTGACACGGATCTTGAAGTTGCATTTCAGAAAAACACTTGCTTTATTCGGAATTTAGAAGGTGTTGATCTACTTTCAGGCTCCCAAGACACAAATTTGTACACAATGTCTCGTGATGACATGCTAAAGACTTCGCCCATCTGTCTTCTATCAAAAGCTTCAAAGACTAAGAGCTGGTTATGGCACCATTATTTATCGCATCTCAACTTCGGTACTCTTAATAAGCTAGCCAAAGACGGTCTTGCACGAGGTATTCCAAAGCTTAAATTTCAGAAAGATCATCAGTGTTCAACATGTGCATTAGGAAAAAGCAAGAAATCCTCTCATCAACCCAAAGCTGAGGACACTAACCAAGAGAAACTATATCTTTTGCATATGGATCTTTGTGGCCTGATGCGTGTGGAGAGCATTACCGGAAAAAAGTATATCTTGGTAATTGTTGACGACTACTCTCGATTTACTTAGGTTAAATTTCTGAGATCAAAAGATGAAGCTCCTGACGCTATCATCAAATGCATCAAAAATATTCAAGTTCGTTTGAATGCCACTGTCTGTAATGTTAGAACAGATAATGGAACTAAAATTTTCAATCAGACTCTTTGTGATTTTTATGAAAATGTCGGCATTTCGCATCAAACTTTTGTTGCTCGCACTCCTCAAAAGAACAGCGTTGTCGAAAGACGAAACCGAACTCTTGTGGAAGCTGCCCGCACTATGTTGATATTTTTAAAAGCTCCTCTGTTTCTATGGGCCGAAGCAATCAACACAACTTGTTATACCCAAAACCATTCTCTAATTCGTCTCTGATACAACAAAACTCAATATGAGCTAATACACGACAAGAAGCCGGATTTATCTTTTTTTCATGTCTTTGGTTCACTATGTTATCCAACCAATGACAGCGAGGATTTAGGTAAACTAAATGCAAAGGCTGATATTGGTATTTTTGTTGGATATGCGACAACAAAGAAAGCTTTCAGAATCTATAACAGGAGAACCTGGAAAATTATGGAAACTATTCATGTGACGTTCGATAAGCTGACAGTGATGGCTTCTAAACAATTCGGTTCAGGACCCGGGCTTCAAGTAATGACTCCTGTAACATCCTGTTCAGGACTTGTACCAAACATTATTCCTCAACAACCTTGTAATCCACCAAAAAAGAATTAATGGGAATACTTTGTTTCCAACCCTTGTTCGATGAATACTACAATCCTCCAACAATTGCATGTCACTATACTAATAGTCCGGTTCCTGTAGCTGCTGCACCTAGAGCTGTTGATATAGCCAATTCACCTATGTCTATGTCCCCATTTGACCAAGATGCACCATCCTTAAGTATCCCATCAACACAAGAACAAGAAAATTCTCTAATTATTTCTCAAGGTGTTGAAGACTCACAAAAAACACCACTATTTCATGATGATCCTCTTCATGAATTTCTCCATGAAGACTCAACTTCTCAAGGATCGTCATCTAATGTGAGACCATCCCACACTCCATTTGAACTTATTGGTAGATGGACTAAGGATCATCCAATAGCAAATCTGATTGGTGATCCTTCTCGTTCAGTCTCCACCAGAAAGCAACTCAAAACTAACGCCATGTGGTGTTACTTTAATGCCTTCCTAAGTTCTGTAGAACCAAAGAACTTCAAACAAGCAATGATCAAACCATCATGGATCGAAGCAATGCAAGAAGAAATTCATGAATTTGAAAGACTACACGTTTGGGAATTGGTGCCATGTCCATATAAAGTCACGTTGATCAAACTTAAATGGATTTATAAGGTCAAGATAGACGAATTTGGCAGGGTACTAAAGAATAAGGCTAGATTAGTTGCTCAGGGGTTCAGGCAAGAGGAGGGAATCGACTTTGAGGAATCATTTTCACCGGTTGCAAGAATAGAGGCCATCCGTATCTTCGTAGCTAATGCAGTCAACAAAAATATGACGATCTTCCAAATGGACGTCAAAACGGCTTTCTTAAATGGCGAGCTTAAGGAAGAGGTCTATGTTTCTCAACCAGAAGGATTTGTTGACCAGGAATACCCATCGCATATGTACAAGCTCAAAAAGGCCCTTTACGGTCTCAAACAAGCATCACGTGCATGGTACGACATGCTGTCAAGCTTCTTCATTGCACAACATTTCTCCAAAGGTGCAGTTGATCCAACACTCTTCACACAGAAAGAAAGAAACAACTTATTGCTGGTATAAATTTATGTTGACGATATAATATTTGCATCCACTAATACTGCTTTGTGTAATGAGTTTGCTAATCAGATGACCACTAAGTTCAAGATGTCGATGATGGGGCAGATGTCATTCTTTTTAGGATTACAAATTTCTTAAAGTCCTAGAGGCATCTTCCTAAACCAATCAAAATATGCTTCTGAAATTATTAAAAAATATGGTTTGCTAACTAGTGATTTTGTAGACACACCTATGGTTGAAAAGAATAAACAGGATGAAGATCTACAAGGGACACCAGTTGATGCTACACTTTACCATGGCATGATTGGATCCCTCATGTATTTGACATCTAGTAGACTTGACCTTATTTATGTAGTCTGCTTATGTGCTCGATATCAGGCAAAGCCTACCAAAAAGCACTTAAATACGGTTAAGCAGATCTTTCAATACCTAAAGGGAACCATTAACATGGGTCTCTAGTACTCGAAGGTTACCGATATGTCTCTAATAGCATATTCAGACGCAGATCACGCAGGGTGTCAGGACACTAGACGCAGTACATCACGAAGCACTCAATTCTTAGGTGATAAACTTGTTAGCTGGTCTTCCATGAAGCAAAAGCACATTGATGTACGCTACCATTTTATAAAGGAGCAAGTGGAGAATGGAATAGTGGAACTTTACTTTGTTCGAATGAAATATCAACTGGCTGACATCTTCACCAAACCGTTGCCAAGAGAAAGACTCAACTTCTTAATCGAAAAGCTGGGTATGAGAAGCATGTCTCCGAAAACGCTAAAACGTCTGACAAAGGAGGAAGACGAGTAATGGTGGTAACTCGTAAAATATCCCATGTATTATATGTATATAAGAAAATCAGAAAAACACAAAAAGATTTTTCATTTCATATAAATTTTTCAAAAAGAAAATATAAAAATATAAAATCATAAAAAGAAAATACAAAATTAAAAAAATCAGAAAAATACAAAAAAATAGGTTTTCATGACATGTTTTCTAGAATCGATAATATTTACGGCCTTAGAAATGCCATTCAATAATGGCACAAAGCTGTAAATAAAGTTCGAATAGAAAATATGTCATATGGCTTGCTATTATTTCAAATAGCAACCCGGTCATCATCTTAAAGGCAAGTATTTCAAAAAGAAAACTTGGCCTCACAACGAGAAATTAATTTTTCTCGAGAATGAATTACTTCATATTCATTCAGAGGCTTGTGTTTACTTTGCAACACAACCCATGCTTCCTATATCAAATAAGTGTACGTGTCAGTGCATTTATTTATGTAAACGAGAGAAATCTTGTTTTTTAATGGTGTTGTTTTATGAAAAATAATTAAACATATCAGTTTCACATCTGAAAAGATTTTTAAAAGAAGTTTCTATCACTTAAACAATGTCTACAGCTCTTTAAATAGAAAACGAGATATTATTTGAGGGGGTGAAATAGTGAAATTCTTTCAAAATGATCTTTCAAAAAGTCATCGCGGAATAAAATGGAAAAAGGTTTATCAATAACGGATTATCAATTAAAGAGGAGTTAATGTATTTGTAACTTAAGCGCTTAAGATGTTATTGGCTTTATCCTTTAGGGACTAAATGGCAAATTATAGGACTTATAATCTTAGTTATCAATTTAAGGGACTCAATATGACATTTCTAGAACTAGTTTAGACTTAACACTAAGTTTAAAAGGAAAATAGAATGTGTTATAAACAACGAGGATTAGTCTTGCCATTATTGAAAACTTAGCCGGTTATATTAGTTTTCTAACACATTTCGCTCACTCATACAAAATTCAAAAACACTTAACACATTTCTCTCTCTCTCTCTCGTACATATTTCGCTCCATTCAAACGTGTGAATCAAATCTTTTTTAAGGCAAAAGGTACTCACCCACTCGTTCCTAATACATTTCTCACCAGGTAGGTAAATCTAATTAGATTAAATCTCCTTTTATCACTCTTAATCACTTAAGAATGAATTAGGGTTCATAATTTAAAAGTTGAGGTTTATGTCTAATTGATTGAGGGGTTTTGTGCGTTATGATGCGTCTTATATGCTTGTGAAACAGTTTTGGATATCTCTTAACCATATGAGAGATATGATGATCATTGTGAAGGGTGTATAAGCGAAACATGTGTGGATAGTTATTTAGTTATGGGTTTGTGTTAAGAAGCATCATATGAGCGTTCTTATGCTATTTAAACATGTTCTTGGTTTCTTAGAAACCCTTTTAATTGGAAAAGTTGTTTTCTAGGGTCGCTTCATTAAATATTGTTTAAGTTTTGCTTTTATGGTATGCAAAGTGTGTGTGTAATATGATGTTGTCTCCTAAGTGCTTAGTATTTGTCCTAAATGGTCCTTATCATGTTTGCCATGAGTGTATTCCCTTTGTATGCTCGAATTTTGAATAGCTTGCTTAAAATGTGGTTTAATGTTTGTGGAAATTGATTCTGTGGTGCTATTATGGATATGTGAGGATTGTTAGATGTGCTTAAAGGTGTTAACCTGGTAAAACTTGAGTTAAATAGCTTTAAACGAAGCGAAACATGTTTTGTTGAATGAAGCGAAACATGTTTGCTTGAATGAAGCAAAACATGTTTTTCCGAGCGAAACATGTTTTTATCAATTTCAAGCGAAACATGTTTCTTTCATTCTAAGCGAAACATGTAAGTTTATTCTAAGCAAAACATGTTAGGTTTATCTGAGCAAAACATGACTGACCTTGTCTGAGCGAAACATGTTAAGTTGTTTTCAAGCGAAACATGCACATATACATTTTCAAGCGAAATATAACATAATTATGAAAAGAAACTCTGCCAAAAATTTTTAAATTTTGTGTAATACTTGATTATGGTGCCTTGTTTTATGATGTACTATACTTGAATGTTCATTATTTGCTCTTTGATTAAATATGTGTCCTAAGTTCCCTTGGAAATGTCATGTTGACTACTTTGAGTTGACTTTTGACTATTGACCTTAGTTGACCTGTTCATAGAGTGTAGTAAATCTATCACGTTTGCATGAATCCTAATCATAGATCAATCATATCATCAAGGATAACCAAGTTAATCAGTAAAATATATTTGTTGTGTATATAAACTGTATTGGCTAATTCTTAAGCAGAATAATGAATCCTCAAGAGAAACAACAAGTTGCTGCTCGTGATGATAAATGGGTTTCATTCTCTGAGAGAGTCAAGATTAGCTCTACCAATATCAGACTGGAAACCACTGTGCCACAGAAGGAAGAGACATTTCAAGTAGTCATTGATCTCATCAAGAACTCCACCTGCTTCAAAGCTTTCACAATGGTGCTTCAGATGTTGACATCCTTTTGGGAGGCATTCTACCAACATAAGACAACACGTAATAAGAATGATATCATAAGTCTTTCCTTAAAATGCTTAAGGTTTAAAAACATTGTCACAATAGTGATATCATAGATACTTGTTTGATATGAATTCTAACAAGCATCTAACTTATTAGTTTATTTTATGATGATACTGCACTCACCTTTCTTATTAATCTTGGCTACAAGGGTCCACTATACAAGCACACCAACATGTTTGTGGACCACATGTACCAGCCATGGAGAACTCTGGTAGCTATAATCAACAAGTGTCTCTCTGGAAAGACGACAAGTAATGACAAACTCAGAAAGTCCAGAATTGACATACTATGGGGGATGTTCAAAAGAGAAAATGTTGACTATCCAGAATTGATTTGGGAAGATCTTGCTTACCAAATTGATCACAGAAAAGAGAAGAAATCAAGACGCAAAAACATGCCATATCCACGATTCAC
This sequence comes from Tanacetum coccineum, assembly GCA_026074375.1. Taxonomy (NCBI): domain Eukaryota; kingdom Viridiplantae; phylum Streptophyta; class Magnoliopsida; order Asterales; family Asteraceae; genus Tanacetum; species Tanacetum coccineum. The sequence goes on from BQNB010003832.1 coordinate 8,340, forward strand.
CAAAATCATCATCAATCACTTCCTAAAACAACACAAGTCTCTCACCAACCTCAACTATCAACACTATCATACAATCAAGGATGATGGTATTGTAAGTAGGTTAAAGTTTGTCAGAATAGGTAAAGATTATCAGGAATATGGACTTCCCATTCCTGAGACTATGCTGACTGAAGCAATCAAACAATCTGAATCCTATTAAATGTTCACCAAGTATTCTACTGGTCAGATTCGCCCCAAGAAGAGCAGAGGTAAAGGTTCACAAGGAAAGAAGACTGCTGATGAATCTCAGGAAATGGTTGATGTATCTAAAGAGTCTGAACCTGAACCTGAACCAACTAAGAAAAAGACTTCTAGTAACAAAAGGGTCAAGAAGAAAGTCACACTATGTGCTGATGACAACATGATTTCTGATGATCCTGATGCTGCGTTAGAGTTAGCTAAGTCTATCAGCCAAACTGAAGCTGAAGAAGCAGAAGCAGCAAGGAAAGTACATGCTACACATGCTAGGATCGTGACCTAATCTGTCCCTAAATCTACAAAGAAGAAGTCTGGTGGTAGAAGTTATAAGAGTGTAGTCATTCAAGACACTCCAAGTGCCCTAAAGTCAAAACCCGCCACTTCAAAGGCTAAGCTTAAAGGTGCTCCTTCTCTTACTCTAGAAGAATAAGAGTCAGCAAACATTATGCAAGCTCTTAAGGAAAGTAAGCAGATAAGCAGAAGACAACCAAGTACTAGAGGCTCAAATAAAGGAATTGGTACTAAACCAGGGGTTCTTAATGAGTCCACAGTCATCTCTGCTACCTCAAGTGAAAGAACTGGTATTAAACCAGGGGTTCCCGATGAGGAAAAGGACATAATGGAAGAGAAGGTTATTCTAGAATGGGGAGATGAACAAGACAGTGAACATTCTAATGATGATAATGATGATATTGAGAAGGATGATAAAGATGGTGATGCTGATGATAAAGGCGATGATCATATCAGTGATACACAAGATGTTGATGATGAAGATACCAAAACTGAATCTAATGAGGATGATATCCATAAGTACAAGATTCGTGTGCGCAAGGATGAGGATGAAGAGATGATTAATGCTGAAGTTGATAATTCTGATAAAGGTAATAAAGAGATTACTGATGCAACAAAGGCAGATGCTGAAAAGAATTCAGAAGTAAAGGATGATCCCATGAAGACCGAACTCCCTCCATCAAGCTCTAGCATATCTGTATCTTTAGGTTTTGGTGATCAATTCCTTAAACTTTCTTCTGATTCTTCTTTGGTTAGTACTGTTAAGGACACTACAGATACATAGATCAACTCATTATTGGAAGTTACGATCTAGTCTGAAGTTCCACATACCAGTCTCCATCCGTGCTTAGTGTACATGTATCTGTGATTTCTGAACCCACAGTTCCTACACTTGTTCAAGAATCTCCTTCAATAGCTACTGCAACAACTCTACCTCCTCTATTTGTCTCCACCACACCATCTGTACCTCAACAAACAACAACACCAATCCCCACACAACCAATCACAACCGATGCTCCAATCATTACAACTGCTGTTCCTAAATCCAATGCACTCATTGCTGTTGAATTAAGAGTTGCAAAATTAGAAAAAGATATGTCTGAGCTGAAAATTGTTGATTACTCTACTGAAGCTCTTGCTATTTTCAAGTCCCAAGTTCCATCTGTTGTTGATAACTATCTTGGATCCAAAGTTGGGGATGTCTTTTAAAAGGAACTGAAGAAACACACATCAGATCTTATTCAGAAATATTATTTGCAACAGTTTTTTGAATCATCTAAGAAACAGACACCAACGATTGATCTAGAACAAGGATCCAAGAAGAGTGCTTCAGAGATTCTACAAATCAAGAGGGAACAAGCTGAGAAGCAACAAAAGACAAAGTTTACTATCAAGTCTACTGATAAGGCAGCTCTCGAAGAGTATGATCTGAAAAGCGCTCTTTACCAATCCATGCATGCAAACAAGTCTTTTAACAAAAATCATGCCAATCATCGATTGTACCATGCACTCATAGAAGCATTGATTGAAGATAAAAATGCAATGGATAAGGGAGTCGCTGACACAGTTAAAGACCACAAGAGAAAGCATGACGATGATGAAGACCCTCCGGCTGGACCAAACCAGGGTAAGAAGACCAAGAGGAGAAGAACTAAAGAGTCTAAGTCTTCTAAGAAGCCATCCTCCACCAAGGAAACCCTAAAAGGTAAAGCTCCAACTAAAGGATCTAAAACTGGTAAGTCTACTTCTGTAAAGGAACCAGTTGAAGAACCTATTGCTGAGGTGGTTATGGATGATGCGGGTGATGATGTAGCTCATGATGATAATCAACCACAAGATACCTCAGAACCCAAAACAAGAAAGACTCTGAATCCAAATTGGTTCAAGCAACACCAAGGCCTCCTACTCCTGATCCTGAATGAAACAAGCATCATGTTGTACTTGATCAACCCGAACAGCCTTGGTTCAATCAAATGGTCTTTGCTACAAAAGATCATCTCACATTAAATGATCTCATGGCCACTCCTATTGACTTCTCCAAGTACGTGTTGAATGGACTCAAAATAGAGAATCTCACTCAAGATATCTTGTTAGGACATGCCTTCAATCTGTTAAAAGGAACTTGCTCTAGCAGTATCAAGCTTAAGTATAACTTTCAAGAGTGCTTCAATACGTTAACAGACAAACTTGATTGGAATAATCCAGAAGGAGATCGTTACCCATTTGATCTATCTAAGCCTCTTTCTTTACAAGGCCCCCAGGTCATCGAACCGTTGCTGCTGACTATTTCTTCAACAATGATCTAGAGTATCTGAAGACTTCTGATCTAGAGGTTACATACACTTCATCTATTATGAAGACAAAGGTGGCTCGGTATGAGATACAAGGAATTGAAGATATGGTCCCTACACTTTGGAGTACCATTAAACATGCGTATGACAAAGATGCTGAAAAGGGAATCAAACACCGAGGTAAAAGACGTAAACTGTGGTACCGATCTTAGGTAAGAAAATTTTCCAAGCATAACGTTTACTCTACTAAGGCGATTCTTGGTGTAAAGAGTGTTAGTGTCAAGAAATTGCACAAATGTGGTCATTTAGAAAAGATTATGGAAAAAAGATCTGATCAACAATTTTATAAGTTTAAAGAAGGTGACTTCGTTGATCTACACCTGAATGATATTGAAGATATGCTTCTTCTTGCTGTTCAACACAAGCTATTCCACCTTGACGGGAGTGTTATTGTTGACTTTATTATGGCTCTTCGTATGTTCACAAGAAGCCTAATCCTCAAGAGACGTGTCAAAGATTTACAGCTTGGTGTAGAGAGTTACCAAAAGAAACTTAACATCACCAAACCTCGGAAGACCTTTCCAGAAAGTTGAATTAAAAGAACCCTACACTCCATCATACGATCCACCAGGAATTTTCTATAAAGACTTGAACAAACAGAAAAGAGTTTTGCGAGCTGACGAGCTGTACAAGTTCTCGGATGGCACAATCAAGTGTGTTCGCGATAAGATTCATCACAGAGTACTCAACTTTCGTCTAGATTACAACACGAAGATGCCAAAGAGAAAGTGGACGGCTGTTGACCGAAAAAGATCGGGTCTTATGATTGAGTTGATCGATAAGCAGCTGCGAGAAAGGGAAATCATCATAAATCTAGAGCGATTGGTTGGTGCACGGGAACTCGAGATGGACTACAAAATTATGACATGTACTGTTTAATTGTCATGTACAATCTTAAAATCTTATCTTAGGCATATTATGAATATGTAGTATAGACTTATAATAGTAGGCAATATAAATAGAGTTTGAGTACGAATTTTCTAGAATTTTTCAATAAATTCAAATTTTTTCAAATTAACGTACTCAACACTATATATATAATACCCTCATAAATTGAGGGGGAGCATTAAAATATGTTCCTAATACGGCTTGTTAATAATTGGACATTTTTTCCTAGAAACCATTAATATTTGAATCAATTGATATCCAAAATATCAAGAGATTTGATATTTTTGATAAGGGAAGAAAATGTGATTAAAATATATGGTTAAAGATGTGATTTTAAGGATTCAAGTGCAAGTTTCACCTTTCATGTGCTAAAGATTTTTGAATATCGATGCACATGTTGAGGGGGAGCAATTTCAAATGGTTTTAAGGCTGAGAATAATACCAAAAGACCGACCATGTTTGTAATTACTTGGAGTTATAAGGTGGTTAGGTTTAGGTATTCGTTCGCACGATCCAACCAGAATTGAAGGGATCTACCCAGGGACATTCTACTAGTTAGTGTAGAAGTCCATAGGTATGATATAAAAAAAGGAGTAAAAGTGAGAATAAGGGAATAGTGCCGACTGAGATGGAGCTAGTACTGGAACAAACCCAACAAGGTACTAGTCATGAAAGTCTTTGGTAAGCACTGAAGGGGTTTTTGCAGAATAAAAAGAAAAGTTAAGATAAAGGTGAAAAGAAGAAGCCCCCTAACCTTTAGGCAGAAAACCGTTATCAATACAAAATAGCCAAAACACTAAAGCTGTTGTATAGATATGAGAAGAGTCGTCCGTCAAGAACAGTGACGCAATGCACAACCCTCCCCAGCCACTCAAGGTCTCTCAAAAGACTCTTGTTTCATTTCTCACGGAGATTAAACACATTTCTATCGCTTCCTCACGTCCGATTAGTTGGTATTGAAAAGGTGGCAGTCTGCTCGACCCTCCGATTACTAAAACCAAAGTGCACTATCGAGTCTAGAGCCATAAAAGAGATCATCCATAAATCTCATTAGGACACTTATCCAAAATATTCTTGCTAATTCACACAATGTGAAAACAAGAAATATATCAAGAGTCCTACGCATTATCCTTGTGATTTTGCCAGAACATCAAAGTGATGCCTAAAAGTATTCACAATGACGATGGAAATCCTTCCAGAGCTAACATCAAACAAGCTTTGCGGTAGGTGACTTGTGAGATCCTACACGGATCGAACTTGTGATAGTGGATATTGATTCGGTCCAGCTTATGAATTGACGAATGAATTTTAAAAAAGATAAAACTGTTGGTGTGCTATAAAAACCGTTTGCATCTTAACACACCGACTGATTTTCTTAAATCAATTTTCAATCTTATGTCCATGAGAAGCCTCACAAGGGTATCTGTACATAGGAAAGGTAAACACGAATTTACGAATTAATCAGGAAGATAGTAACTTACCGGTTCACTCTTACCGTGTTGTCTGCTTTGAGACGCTTCACTAATGAGAACGGCTAGTACAGCTGCGAAACCCTGTCAAGGAGATTCTTCGGAATTCTACCTGATCATTGGTAGTATTTATACTGATTAACGGGGAACCGTGGTTATTACAACCGTATTCGACAAAATGACAAAGCCACTTTCGTCCATATATGTTGTTTATCACTAACCCATTCATGCAGATTTCCTGACGGCGGCAGCAGTTAACCGATGACAAGTCGAAGTCAATGCCACATGCTCATACTCGAACGACATATGTAAAGACATCATGAAAGCTCAAGTACATGTTTCAAGACTTCCGCTACTCTATTACCGTACGTATTTCTTGAAGAGACAAAGTATTAAAGTTAAAGAATTTCAAAAAATTTCTGCTATTATGATACCGCATGTCTTCCATGAAGTGATGAAGTGTTAAAGTTAAAGAATTTCAAGAAAGATGGTTACACAAGCTTTCAAAATCAAGAAAAGTATAAGCATGTCGGTCCAAAAGTCACAAGATCACAAGAAGGCAAAGATCACAAGATGGCGAAAAGAGATTATGCTTGGTTGATGATCTTAAGAAGCTCAAGAGCACATACAAGTCAAGATAAAGATACAAGCTAAAGCCTAAAAGTCTAAAGATTACTACATCAAGATTCACAAGATAAAGATTATGAAAACAAGACTACGAGCAAAGATTGAAGACATCTATAGAATGTAGAGCTTAAGTTTTTGTAAATTAGAGTGACCTCCCTTAGGGGGAGATTGTTTGAAATCAAGAAAAGACTCGGTCACTACCAATATATTATAGAATAGCTCGTAGCGTAATATTTGGAAACCTACCAAGCTAACCGGGTCAACATAAGACTCCCTTATATGTAACCCGCCTAGGCTAGGTATAAATACCCCTCTCCACACCTTGGAGTTCATTTGGTTCTTTGATAATACATTTCCCCTTCCTTTCTCTCTCTAAGTGTTTCAACCCACTTTCTCTCTCCATACTTTCTTTTGCTTATTTGGTAAGTGATTTGATACATCTACACATAGTTAATTTGAACCATTTTGTTTCTCATTTTCAATCTACTTTCTTTCGCATCCTCTAAAGTTTCCTCTAAATCAGGTGAATCAATTGTTAATTTAGCACTATGAAGCCTTTCACCATCATACATTTTTGGTTGTGCTGCAATGGCCTTCTTGAGACGTTTGGGATTCTTATAACCTAACCCAGCTTTAAGAAGAGGATCATAAACATTATTTGGTTTCTTTCCAAGCATATAAATTGTTTGAATCGATTGACCCATTTTAGAAACAATTCGATCATGAGAACTCAGTTTCTCTTTGAGATCAACAATATCTTCAAGATACTGATTTTCTCATTCTTTAAAAGCCTTTTTAGCTAACTAAGTTTCATGTTGAATTATTATCTTTTCACGTTTAATTTTGAAGAACTCACTTTGAATTTTATCTTTTTCTTTCAAAATTCTCTCAATGGTGTCCTTATCACCCTGTAATACATGTTCCAACTCTTCACATGTTTCTTTATATTTTGAACATTGAATTGTTTTTTACTCAAATATTTTGACTCGATCCTTACACGTCTCAAGCTCCTTTTGTAGCAACTCTTTTTTCTTTTTAAGCTCATTGTTTAATCGTTTTTTATTTCCAGCTTTTCTTTGAACATTAAATGCTAACATTTGAATTTCATGATATTCATCATGAGTATTTAAATCATGATCAGATGTGCCACCATTATTTTTCACATAAGGATCATCAAATATGATATTAGAATCAATTTGATCATTATCAGATGTTTGAATAATAGTTTTACATTTCACATGACTCACTTGTTCATGAACCTTGGATTAAGCATTTACCTCACTAGCATATTAAACTACATTATTGTATTTATTCTCAAGTACATTATTCTTATCCAACCAATATTTAATTAGGTTTCATTTCGATTATTTGTGTCGACGTTCATTGTTGATTATTCATACATCCATTCCATTACTTGAGGTGAGTTTATAGCTCCGCTTTACTTGATTTACAATATTTTACAAATCTCGAGGCGAGATACATGCTTTGTTTTACATTTGAACGCAAGTACTCTTTTAAACAAATTACGAGTTTGCCTAAGTAGCGGTAACCTATTATGTCCAATATCATGAATTGTTAATTACTTTGTGTAAGCGCGTGTGCTATAAATAGATCTATTTGGGATTGACATTCATGTTTGGGTAAGTAGCGCTTACTAGTTTCGGAGGACCGAACTAACGGACGTATACCCTATCGAATTTTAGATGTTGCGGGTTGAACATCTACACGGACACATTATTTGCATGAATTTGCACACATACAAGTTGTAGCTTCAGTGTCATGAGCTTAGTGTAGTCGTAATTACATTTTGAGATATTGTATTTGTTATATTATTTCACACATTGAAATCTTGCGGTCCCACATTTATACTTAAATAAACCTATGAACTCACCAACTTTATGTTGACACTTTTAAGCATGTATTTATCAGGTGAATAAGATGCTTGACGTAACTGATGTGCATTAGAGTCCAAATTTTACAAGATTACATTCATGGATTTCTTCATGCATTCAAACTATCAAATCTCATTGTATTATTTTCCGTCTTTCATTTTGATGCAACTTTGGGACAAATGTTATAACAATTTAAATTTCTGTTAAATCAACGAGATTACTTTTCAAATGACTCATTTAGAGGTCGTTCTCTTATATCTTGTGCAATATATATACATGAAGTAACACTCCCTGACATATTTCCGTTGCGACCCATTTTGGGGGTGTTAGAGTACGCGGGATAACCTCATGGTTATAAGTTAAATCAAGTATTCACGTGTTCAAAGTAAAACATTTCAAGTTAACAGGTAAAAGTTAACCTGAAATGTGTCAGATGTCACATACAATATGAGTCGACATTGTGGTGTATCCACGAGAAATAATGTGAATGATGCTGGTTATATATTATTTGGATACACGCCCCCATTATTTTAATTCTAGATTACATATGTCATTCATTTCTTTGAATCGAACGACGTCAGATTTTGAGACGTTCTTTACTAGGTACTCATACTATACAGAAAACTTCAACGTGAATGCACATAATCAATGGTAAACTTAATTTTTCTCTATCTTCGAACGGGAATGTACTTTTAAAGAGCTTATAAAACTTGTATCTCATACAATAAAGTGGTCATAGCTCATCAGTTTCAGAAGTTCTTTGCACTTTTTGGTGGATACGTGAGATGCATGAGGGTGAGGATCTTAAACTTTCCAACCAAACCCCATCAGCTACGACTGAGAAAGAATCATTGTTCCGATTCCATGACCAATGAGCATGCGTTTGATTCACCATCCTCAATCGACCATGTCCGAAGCTTGCTTCCCGAAATACTGATATTGATGGTCTAGGTTCTTTGTACCTTCAATGTAGTTATATATGAAAACCATTAGATGGTATATACCAAAATAAGGAAGTATATTTTGAAGGAAAAAATATGTAAACACAAACAGAGTGTGGTGTAGATCAACCATTTTCGAATCTAGTTTTTTAAAAAACACTTACAACATTGCAAGGCCTTCTCTGTTCCCTCCATCACCAATCGTTATGTATATTGGACCACATGGATCAGCATTGTTGTCATAAACCCTTGTCTAGAAATAAAATCACAAAATTGCACATTATTGATACTTCATAGCTAGGTATTTGTTGGGAATGCAACAATTGGCACATGACGCATAATTGTTGTCGTATCATTTCCCGAGTACTAAAAATATAGCTTAGGACACCTTCGTGGTCTCCATGTGCATTAACGTTCTTATTATGCTCACATCTTTACCAAATAATATCTTTATTAAATAGGGTGTTAGAAAGATTGGTGTAATGAATGTTTATTTTTTATATGCCATGCTATAGAGGTATTCTACTCTTTTTGTGATCTTGATGACCATATCGATAGAATTATATGTTTTCGTCTCCAAAAAATAATGCAAGTGAAAAAAACAAAGGACTTACAAAGCGTTCATATGCATGAACATGGCCAGCGAAAACAAGATCCACAACGGAGTTATACAACATTTCCTCCATTGCGACTCGCATACTTTCACCTTCTCCTTGGTGTGCCAAATTTGAATTATACCATGGTGCGTGGAGAAGCACAACAACCCAAGGAGTTTTTATTCGATCAATTTTAGCCAAGTCATTTGTTAACCACTTATATTGACTAGAATCAGAACTGAATTCAGCATAAGAACCTAACATAATGATGTGAACTCCAACTACATCAAACGAGTAATAGAGGTTTGACTCTGAGCCACTTTCTTGATATGGCATGGGCCAACGCGAATCATAAGCTTTGAATCCTTTTTGGTAGATAATTGGGAACTTTTCTTGTTCATGGTTACCTTGGGTCACCATCCATGGTCTTTGACTCGCATATGGCTCGACTAATCGTCCAAATGAATCCCAAAGTGGTTGTTGTGTATCCGCATAGGATAAATCACCAGGGAGGAGCAAAACATCGTAATCACTTGCATTGATATGTTGTAAGGTTGTGCTAGTCCATTCAGTTTGTCCAAGGTCACCTGGGTAATAAAAGTAATAATAAAGAGGATTATACCTATTTAGTCGTTTACTTTGAAAAATTAGTTTGGGCATGTTTAGAAAATTAATTTATGAGAAGATGGTGCTTATTTTAAAAAAAAAAGCTAATTAAAATATGAGCTTTGTTTGACACTTATAACTTATCATAGATTTAAAAAATATATATATTTTTTAAAAATGCTACTTTATATAACTTATAAAAATAATATATTTTTAGCTCATTTTCATCTCCATTTACAACTACATCTTCAAATCCACCAACATGTACTTTCGCTAAACATACCTATGGTTTAAGAGCACCCGGTATGAGATGCGTTATAGTTAAAAACAAGCAGGATTAACGCGCGTTGCTGCGGATATTCAAAGTTAAAACCCAGAAAACTATGATATTCTGTCACATAGCTATAGATTCGATTACAGGTTTCAATACTACTTCCTTGGATGGATTAGTTGGGGATTAAGACTTCATGATGATCTTGAAGTTACTGCTGCTAAAGTTTGTGTTACTGCTGCTAAGCTAAAGTTAGTGTTGTTCATTAAACTTAAGCAAAAATATGCTAATGGTTAGTACTGCTATTTTACTACTTACTTGGTAATTGGTACTTCTAGATGTAACTTAGTAATGCTAGTTTATATTCGTATGTAGAGTAAAGTTAGTACTGCTGGTGAAGATTGAAGAAAATATTGTAAGAGTTGTATGCTTATACATAGTTATTGTGAGGTGTATAAGTTACTACCTGCTTGTTAAGAGTTTATGTTTCTGGTACAAAGTATAAAACTGCTGAAGATTACAATTGCTAAAAGATAAAAGATTGCTTGAAGATCAGATTACTTTTGAGATAAAGGATTGTTATTTTTAGAATAGATCTTAAGAATAATCTAAGTTTTTAGGAATTTTATTTTTTGTAATCGACTAGGAGTTCTTGGTGTATAAAAGGAGGTCCTAGGGCATAGAGTTTTATGTATCTTAATCTAGAAATCTTATGTATCTTAGTCGTATAATTCATAGCTTCAAGGTTTTGTAACCCTAATACTAGGAGAGTATTCGTAATTATTGTAATATAATGTTTGGAGCTTTTTATGTTGAAAATTATATTGGTTTTGTGTTCTGGAGAATTTTCTTATATTAATAGATTAGATTCCGAAGTTCTTTAGTATTATCAAACAAAGTTTCTTAAACTAAGCTGTGTTAGATTTGTCTAGCATAACTAAACCTTAAACAAGGTTAAGGAATTCGACCATTAGAAGTAACTGGGATCTAACAAGTAGTATCAGAGCTTGTTGCTTTGAGAAACTTTGCTAAGAAGACATGGATCAAAACTCAGTACATATGGTGGCTGTATCAAAAGTGTCTATGCTCAAACCAGGTGAGTATAAGCTTTGGAGGATGAGGATGGAACAGTACATTTAGATGATTGATTATTCTCTATGGGAAGTTATAGAGAATGGTAATGCACCTCCAATAACAAAAGTTGTTAAAGGTGTTGAGACTACAATTGCTCCTACAACTGCTGAAGAAAAGGCACAAAAAAAGTTAGAGTGAAGGCAAGGAAGCACTTTATTGATGGGCATCCCTAATGAACATCAATTGAAGTTTAACTCCATCAAAGATGCCAAGTCATTGCTGAAGGCTGTTAAGAAGAGGTTTGGAGGTAATGCTGCTACTAAAAAGACTCAGAGGAATCTTCTAAAGCAGCAGTATGAAAATGTTAATACAAAATAATGTCTAAAAACGTTATTTATATTTTTCGACCTCTCAATGTTTTGATAATAACAAAATGTGAAAGCGTTTACGATAAAAATAAACGTTTATAAATTACTAATCATAAAATTCTATTTCTAAGATTAATCACTTAGGGTATGATAAACAAATCATTAAACAAGATTAGTTTCAAGAAAATATTTTTCCTTAACCTTACATTTTACAAATGTGTTTTTATAAAATATAAAAACAAAATATTTATTCATTTAAAAGAAATGTTTTATTAAAAAATATAAAATTTCAAATTCAAATTTTCCCCCCAAATAGAAGGTTATATAAACAGATACAACCTTCACCAAAAAGGACAAAAAGGGAGCGATGTCTAGTGGCGGCCCTTATATATAAGGGACCGCCGGGACCGTCACCAGCAACGGTCATTTTTGTCCCTATAAATATTGGGGCACCCATCTGAAAAAAACATAAATTTTTGGTACGAATTTCTCAGATCATTTTTCCTCTCTTCTTCCTTTCTTTTAAAACACATATCTTGATCACTAACATACCTTGATCTTGTTTCAAGTGATTAATTTTTCTTCCTCCTTTTTTTCTTCTTCTTCTAATCAAGTGCAAGAGAAGAACAATCGTATTCTTCTATATACGAATTGTTATCAAGTGATCTCTCTCTTCCTCCTCAAGATCACAAATCTTCATTACATATATTTAGTGTTGTTGTGTAAATTGGATTGTGTGTAGATCCAAGTGTGTAAATTGTGTATTGGTGTGATTTGGATTGTGTGTCAATCCAAGGTGAGTGTGTAAAGACTTAGTGAAGTCTTAGATTGGTTCTAGCTAAGATTAGGACTCGACATCTAGCTTAGTGTCGGAAAAGAAAGTAAGTGACGTGTAAACGGTTTTCTCCGCCTAAAGGGAGCTTGTTGACATAGTGAAATCTCGAGTGGAGTACTCGGGGAGTGGAGTAGGAACGAAGAGGTGCTTCGTTGCCAAACCACTATAAATCTTGGTGTCTTGGTTTGATCGTTTCTTTCCTTATCCCTTTATATTATTATTGTTCATTTAGTTCATTACATTAGATAGTTTTTGTTGTGATTCATATTGTTGATTGATTGACATATAACTCGAATCAAACCATTTTATAAGCAAAGAATTTTAAACCGGTCAATTAACCTGTAAACTATTCAACCCCCCTTCTAGTTTCCACAATTGGTATCAGGAGCAAGGTCACTCAAGATTTTTAAAATATATTGTATTTTAAAGCTTGGATCGATCTATGAATTCCGACAAATATCTAGAAGGGCAATCTATGCAAAGACCACCACTTTTTGAAAGCGATAGTTTTATCTATTAGAAAAATAGATTCGAGACATATGTTAAATCAAAAGATCTAGATCTTTGGCATGTTATTACCAATGGTGATTTTCAACCCATTATTCAAAATCCAGAAACCAAACTTGATGAGGTTGTCCCTTTTGAAAAACAAACTGATGATCTTAAAAGAAGGCTTGTGAAAAATAATGAAGCCAAAATGGTTATTTACAATGCTTTGCCTAGAAAAGAATATGAACGAATTTTCATGTGTATACGCAAAAGAAAATTTGAAAAAACTTTGTAATCACACATTAAGGTAATAGCAAAGTCAAAGATTATAAGATCGACATTGTTCAACAATATGAAACAATTTCGTCATTTCCGAAGACGAATCTATAGATAGTGATTTTGCTAGATTTAATACTATTATTACTAGTCTTAAAGCTCTTGATGAAGGTTATTCTAGTAAGAACTACGTAAGGAAGTTTCTTAGGGCTCTACATCCTAAATGGAGAGCAAAGGTCACGGCGATTGAAGAGTCAAAAGACTTAACCTCACTATCTCTTGATGAGCTCATTGGAAACCTCAAAGTCTATGAGATGATCATCAAGAAAGATTCTGAAAATAGTCAAAAGAAAAAGTTGAAAAGGAAATCTCTTGCTTTTAAAGGCTAAGAAAGAATCTAAGTGGATGAGAGTGTTGACTTAGGTAGGAAAACGAAGGGGGGAGGGGACCCCCCGGCCATGGCGGTAGAGACTTCAAGAAGTTCTTTAAGAGAAGTGTAGATGCGTGAGCAACCTCGGAACGAAAAAACGACTTTCAAAGAAGCCGAGACTAAAAATGCAAAAGTAAAGGAGTGCTTTAAGAGCGGTGATCCAAATTCATCTTCTTGGAGAATGTCCCAAATGCCACGATAGACAAGAACAAAAGAGATTTGTTGGAGTTCTTGGAGCTTTAGCGGAGAAGAAGATGATGAAAAGATCAAGTCGAGACATGTCTTGTAGCTCAAGCACCAAAATGAGGTTTGTCCGTATCTTTTTACATTGTGATGAATACTCATCAATTGATGATATAGCTTTTAGACAATGAAATATATAAATTGTGCAAAATGTGTTTAATGATAATCACTAAGAACAAATGGTTAAAAGTATTAGAAATAGTCTTAGAAAATGAACTTAGTGAATTAAAAGATAGATTATCCACACTCGAGAACAACAAGGGAGTTGATCTCGATTGTACAAAGTGTCATACACTTAAATTAAAAATGAAAAGCTCAAAGAAGAATCTACTAGATTAAACAAATTTGAAAAGTGTTTAACATTGCTTGAAGAATGTTAAGTAATCAAAATCCCTTCGGTGATAAATTAGGTGTAGGGTTTTATTCATTTGAAGCTATCATCTAGTAGAAACTAAGGAAATAAAAATTTGTAAAAGCTCAGAAAAAAGACGTGTTCTGATGGAGGACCATAATTATGGCGGCCCCTTAATGGTTCTGGCGGCCCCATATAAATATAGGGGACGCCCCCAATTACTCCTGGATTCTTAAGGAAACTGTGACTTCTCAAAAATTCCATATTGGGTCCTAGACATAACACATTATGTAAACAAAGTCCAAAGTTCTACGTTGCTAGTGGGACAATGAAGTTAATACAATTCTATAAGCATTGTCACAAACCCGAGTTGGATTTTTCGTACTAAATTTTAGATCTAAAACTTCACTCCTAGAAGGTCAATAATAATTATTCTCGACCTTAAAAACACCACAACTAAAGACATGTTGGTCGACAATTACCAACCCATGGATTTCCCGTAACTGGATCTAACTTTCCACATCAAAGTTACATGCCATGGGAAGATTGTGTCTTTCATTTTACTCCTCAACAAATGCATCAAATGCACGGGATGAGTTGGCACTAACAACTTGGACCATGTGATATTGGGGACCAAATGTTTGAGTTATTGTCTTATATAAATAGATATGCCTTGGAGTCGATTTGGAGCCCGACGAATGGATCAAGGATAGCGGATGTTCCAAACATATGACGGGCAACCGAAAGCTCTTCTCCACTTACAAGCATTACATTGGAGAGATTGTTATTGTGGTAGTAATCTTCGCGGTAACATCATTGGAAAAATGTACGATTTCTAATGACGCTCTTTAAAATAATAATGTAGACATGTTTGATAATCTAGGATTTAATTGTAAGTATATGACAAATATGTGTAATAAGTATAGAGTAACTTTTTACTGACATGATAGTGAAATCACTAAGGACGGGTAAAGTGATAGTAGAGGTATTAGGAAGAAAGGCTATATTTGATGAAATTAGGATAACCTAAGGATCAAATTTGTCTAGCAACGATTGATGATAATTCCACTTTGTGGCATAAGAGATTAGGTCACGCAAATATGCGTCTCATTCAATCGTTAGCTTCTAAGGAATTAGTTAGGAACCTACCTAAGCTTAAGTTTGATCAACATTTTTGTGATGCTTGCAAAATTGGAAAACAAGCTCACGCTAGTCACAAAGCTAAGAATGTAGTCTCAACGACTAAATGCTTAGAACTTCTCCATATGGATCTTTTTTGGTCATACGCGTACGGTGAGCTTCGAAGGAAAACGTTAACCCTATATTAGTAGATGACTACTCTAGGTATACTTGGACTAGATTTCTTAAGAATAAAACGAAGGCTTCGATCATTTTAATATTTAGTTAGAAGATCATAATTTAATTGGATGTAAATAGTGTCAATAAGAACTGACCACGGTAGAGAATTTGATAATGAAGTGCAATTTGGAGAGTTTTGTAATGCCAATGGTATTACTCACAACTTCTCGGCTCCACGCACTCCTCAATCAAATGGCGTGGTTGAAAGGAAAAATAGGACACTTCAAGAAATGAGTAGAACAATGTTGAACGAGCAATCGTTACCACAAAAGTTTTGGTGTAACGCCCGTTAGATACTTAACATTATTCTCAACCGAATCCTAATTAGAACCATCCTAGGAAAAACACCTTATGAAATCTTGAGAGGTAGGAAACCTACTCTTGACTATTTTAGAGTGTTTGGAAGCAAGTGCTTCATTCTAAACACTAAAGACTACCTTACCAAGTTTGACCCAAGTTTTATGAAGGTGTTTTCTAGGTTACTCCAAAATGTAAAGCTATATCATTCTTAATAAAACACACTAGGAAAACGAAGAATCACTCACGTGGACATTGATGAAACTCCTCCACCCTCAAGACATCACCCTTGGTGGACGATGACTTAGATGAGAGAAGCTATTAGGGAAATCGAAAAGAAAAACCTAGAAAATGTTGTTGAGGATGAAACTTTATAGATTGATGAAATAGTCAATATTAAAGAATTTAGGAACCATCCCCTAGAAAATGTCATAGGAAATCTCAACCAAAGAACCCTTAGATCTCAAGCCAAAAACCAAAGTAACTTTTATTGTTTTATCTCTACCATAGAACCTAAGAATGTGAATGAAGCCTTAGAAGATGAAAGTTGGATAGTCGCCATGCAAGAAGAAGTTAAATAAATTTTTTGCTAACGACGTTTGGGAGTTTGTTCCAAAACCTACGATATGGGATCCAATTATAGGAATAAGTGGGTGTTTAGAAATAAGTTAGACGAGAACGGTGTTGTTTCTAGAAATAAGGCTACTATTAGTGCTCTGGCTACAACCAACAATGAGGGCATCGATATGATGAAAACTTATGCCCCCGGTTGCTAGATTGCGGTATTCGAATATTATTAGCTCTATGCTTGCGCCTTAGTTTTAAATTATTCAAAATGGATGTAAAAAAGTGCATTCCTGACGGTTTTATAATTGAGGAGTTATACGTAGGCACAACCTCGAGATCATTGATTTTGAAAACCGAATCATGTTTATAAATAAAGAAAGCTTTATATGGTCTTAATCTAAGCACAAAGATTGGGTATGATTTGATTGGAAGCTTTTCCGTATTTAACATGATTATAAAATAGGAATGGTAGATAACACCTCTTTTTACATAAGAAGGAAAAGTTCAAATCTCATCATTGTTTTAATATATGTCGATGTCTTATATTTCGGTTCGACTTGTCAAGCAACATATGTGATGAATTTGCCTAAAATCATGCATAACGAGTCGAGATGACATGCTGGGTGACCTAACTTCTCTTACTTGGATTGCAAATTAAAACAAAAGGAAGACGTATATTCTTTAATCAATCTAAGTAATTAAAGAAAGCTTATGAAATTGGGTCTTAGGAGACTCATAACTAATAAAAACCCCCAGTATGTCCTCCTGATAACTAGACTCACGAAAAGACGAAGGCGTGTGAGTCGGTAGTTTAAGTACCAGTATTGAGGCATGGATAGGTGTCTATTATACCTAATGGCAAGTAGGCCCGATATCATGTTTAATGTCTGCCTTTGTGCCCGCTTCCAAGAGGCTCCCAAAACCTCTCACCTTGAAGCGTTTAAGCGTATCTTCCTATACATTAAATGCACTACACACTTAGGATTATGGTATCTTAAGGGGACCGGCATAGAAACCATAGTATATGCTGACTTTGAACATGTGGACCGAAAGAGTACTAGCGGTATTTGTACGTTCGTGGGATGTTGCTTGACATCTTGGTGCTTGAAGAAACAAACCGCTTTCCTTATTAATTTCCACTACGAAGCCAACTACGTTAAGCGCCGGAAGGAAAGGAAAAGGCATGTCAACAAGCACTATGGATGAAACAAGCTCTCATCGACTACGACATACGACTCGACGACGTTCCCATCATGTGCGACAACAAGGGTACGATTGACCTTAGCAAAAACCCGATGCAACACTCTCATACCAAACACATCCAAATTCGTCACCACTTTCTCCGTGATAATGTCCAAAAAGGACATGTCTCAATTGAAAAAGTATCGTCCGTCGACAACATTGACGACATTCTCACTTAACCTCTTAAACATGAAACGTTTAACTATCTACGTCTTGGTTTAGGAATGATGGAACACATTCCATAAATCATATTAAGTACGCTTCTCATTCTTCTGTTTCAATTCTAGTCCGTGTTCCATTCCGTGTCGTGACAACTTAAAAACTTCATCCAAAATACTTTAAACATGTTTAATTTGTGAAATGCAAATTAAATTGTCACTCCTTTTCGTGAATTTTTTGTCAAAAATAAGTTTAAAATTACTGCCTGGGGCAGCCCCCTTATAGGCGGCCCCCCAATATATTTGGGACCGCCAGGAGATATGGGACGCCTCAGCGACATATTTAGACACTTAACCAAAAAATTCTCAAAACCACAAAAAAACAAAACACTCCTTACATGCTGTGTTTCGACTGTAACACGACCCAAAATATACCAAAAAATTAAAAATTCAATCTTTAAACTTCAGTGGAAGATCAAATCAACATAATTATAATTTCCTAATATCACAAAGATCTCAATTGTAAGTCATTTCATCTATTTCTTTCTATTTCGTGTTTGGTTCATGTATGAAACACCAAAAATCAAAATTGGGATTTTTGATTTTTCTTTCAATTTTGTGCAATAAGAGTATAGGATACTATGTATAAGCTAATATGCTTCACGTAAGTATAGGATTTTGCATACATTAGTTGTGAACTTGTTTGAAAAATTGATTTCGAACCAAAACCCCAATTTTATTTTCAAATCCCTCACGTTAGGAACATCATAAAATTGTTGTTATGCATTGTCAATACAACCTAAAAACGTTTTCAAATACATGCATAATAACCTCATGAACAAATTTCGAGATACATAATTCATATGTATTTGTTTTCTACTTGTTTGGTTGAGCAAAAATCAAACTATAGGAGCGCTTGGATGAAACTCTTAGGATGTTATTCTTAGGTCGCGTTTAATCGATATCCATATTTGTTAATTAATAGGCACCACACTAGGCAGAACTCATGACCTTATACAAGTAAAATACAAATAAATGTGATCTTTGGTTATCTTATCTAGTTTGACAATGCCTTGAAAATCTTCTATTAGAATTACAAAATACACTAGAACACTACATTCCTCAAATTTTCACATGAATTTCGTTCTACAATAAAAAAAAACTAAGAAACTTGAAGAACGTTAATGTCAGAGAGGTCGGGTGGTTTTTGATAACTTTACGGATCTTAGATATGTTCAGTCTTTGTTTCATTTTGTCGAGTTTGAGTGTCTTCTTGAAATCAATGAACAAGTTTGTCCTCGTTTTATTCTTGAGTTTTACAATCAGTATTGTTATGTTTGTTGAATTTGTCATTCAAAACCAATACTTTTCTGTTTGTCTTGAAGACTTTGCTCAAATCCTTAGAATCCCTTATGAGGGTGCGTGTGTCTTTAGTGACCGATGGTCACTTGATGAGTTGGTATATGGTGCCCCTTCGGAAGGCCCATATCAAACCAACCTTCCTTCTCCCGATGATATCATCTTGTATATTCGAGAAGATAGAGAAGGTCAAGTCACTCGCATTCGTCATCAAGAAGAAATTGAGGTTTAAAATTATCAAATTCTCACTCGTGAAATTGTGTCAACTTTGAAACCTTTGGAAGAAATAATTTAGGAAAATGTTTTCTGTTTGGGGGTAATCGGGATCATGTCCCTGCATGTCTTTGTTATATGCTTTATTGCGTTGCAAACTCCGAAAAATTCAATCTTGCCTACTTTATGGCAAAACGAATGGAGTGGGTTACCAAGCAAGCTAGGTTGATTATATCTTATGGTATGCTATTAACCCGCTTGTTTGATATCATCATTAGTGAATTTCTTGAGTTGAAGAACGAGTCATATGCCTTGTACGATCGTGTCATGATTCCTCTTGCCGCTTAACTAGAGCGAAAACCAAGAAGGGATCGTGGCATAAGAAGAGGTCGTCAATCCACTTCTTCATCTTCCGCCTTCGATCAACCATCCTCATCTCATCTCAACGATGATGATGACGATGGGAATGAAAAAGGGACCTCGCGTGCAAGCACTCCTTCCCAATTCGTTTGTCAATTCCCTAACAATCAGTTCCTAAGTCTTTTAAATCCTCCTAAACATTGACTCTCACCATGATACATTATACACCTACTCAAACCGAATCATCATCCGTCAAGTGCAATTAAGAGTTGAGAATCGTGGTGGAGTAAGGTCAAATCGGTAAAAGTCTTGAAAGTTTGTGAGTAACATGAGGAAACGTGAGCAATAATGGGAATTTGCTTTGTATGTCATTATAATCTATATTATTTAATAAACCTATTATGAATTAGGTGTTTTTAAACTTATGCTACTTATTAGTAATTTAGTATCATTGTATGGGCTAAACTTAGCTTGCCATGGATGATCTTTTCAATTTTTATCATCCCTAAACCAATGCTAGCTTGCACCTTGATACATTTTAAGTTATATTTAAAAATATTATGCGTGGCTTATGAATTTGTCAACTTGCCCATATATATGTGCATCATTGATTGAAACTTAGGTTTCTTAGTAATATATGGATTGATTATTATGTTTTAGATGATTCATGATGAAATGGAATTGACTGCAAAAATAAGAGAAAGTTTTATAGGTTTTCAGGAAAAACTAGAAAATTCTATGTCTCTAAAAAACGGCCCCCTTAAATACTAGGCGGCCCGCTAATATATTTGGGACCGCCAGGTATTTAAGGGACCGCCATCAAAGGTCACGGATTCTTCTACTATGACCACCTGATTTGCTGTGCAGTTGACCACTATCCCATCTAGGCCTAGCTGATTTCTGCTTTTTGATAAACATTTTTTGGAATCTAAAACTTCAAACCCCATGCCTTACCTCTTGAATCTACTTCTTCCACCTTAAATCATGAACTCTTCTTATTCCTATCATCTTCATCTTCCTCAACCAAAATCTACCATGAATTCCACAAATGCTTCTTCTTCAAACCCTTCCAAGAAAATCAAACTAACCATAATCCCTCCTAGACAACTATTTGTCAACATCTCTAGTGATGAAGAAATCACCACTACACCTTCTCCTACCACCACTTCTTCATCTCCAACTCCTCCAAATGCACCATCCAAAACTCCATCCACAAATCAAACCTCCTCAAGCCAAGATAATACATCTTCTTCTTTTCAATCAAAACTTCAAATTTCACCTCCATCCTCAAATGAACCAACCTCTCCTCAACCTTTGAACCCTTTGCTTGAGAACATATTGGATGTCCCTCCTAGACCTTTAAACCCTCAACCACTTCAAAGCCTTCCTTCTTTGGATATCACTCTATCATTATCACCAATCACACCTCTTGAAAATCTCTCAAGTCCACCTTCACCATCACCACCACCACCTCAACCTCCTATCATGGGGCATCCACTCTACTACAACTATCATGACTATCATGGATCAACTTGTATTTGTTGTTTCCACAACCGTAACCTCTACTTAAACCTTCGAGATGAAATGAACATTATGTTTGCTCATCTCGAGTATCTTCTAACCACCGCCTTCACAACCCATTTTCCACCTCCACCATAGACCTTTTTCAAATGGCTTAATAATGGAAAATCCAAAGACATTTTTGTTTAAAAAGTCATTCTCTATGCATCATGAATCATTTAAGACTTATGAAGTATTATGTCTCTTTATCTTGTATTAGCTCTAGTTTTATTTTGCATGAATGTATTAGTTGGTTGTGCTAATGTATGAGTTTCTTGTTGGTGGAATGAAACTCTTCTTTTGTTAATTTACATACAATGTGTTAACTTGAAAGATATTTGTCATGCTATGTTGGTTTGCACTTGTATTTTTAACCTTGTTTTGTAGCAAACAAACTATCGTAAGATCGATCCCTTGGTGCCCCGAACAAGGGGGAGCATACATCAAGGGGGAGTCTTTAATCGTCGATTTCTCTCTCTCTACTATAATTCGACGATCAACATTTTTGAATTCGACAAAAAGGGGGAGAAATAGAATTTAACTCATTAATAATTTATAAACTTCCAATTTTATACTAAATGAGTTTATGTTTTGTCATCATCAAAAAGGGGGAGATTGTTAATACAAATAATGTCTAAAAACGTTATTTATATTTTTCGACCTCTCGATGTTTTGATAATAACAAAATGTGAAAACGTTTACGATAAAATTAAACGTTTATAAATTACTAATCGTAAAATTCAATTTCTAAGATTAATCACTTAAGGTATGGATAAACAAATCATTAAACATGATTGGTGATCAAGAAAATAATTTTTATTTCCTAAACCTTACATTTTTACAAAAGTATTTTTACAAAAATATAAACACAAAATAATTTTTTAATAAAAGAAATGTTTTATTAAATTATTTAATTTGAAATCAGATTTTTCCCCCCAAAATGAAGGTTCTAAAACAGATAACACCTTCCCTATAAAAATACAAAAAGGGGAGCGTAGTCTACGGCGGCCCTCTTATAGGCCTGGCGGCCCCCTTATATATAAGGGACCGCCGGGACCGCCCTCAGTACAACGGCTCCTTTTTGTGCCTATAAATACTAGGCCACCCCATCTGATAAACAGAACCTCTTGCGACGAATTTTTTCAGATCTGTTATTCTCTCTTCTTCCTTTCTTTCTAAAACACATATCTTGATCACTAACATATCTTGATCTTGTTTTCAAGTGATTAATTCTTTCTTCCTCCATTCTTCTTTTAATCAAGTGCAAGAGAAGAACAATTGTATTCTTCTACATACGATTTGTTATCAAGTGATCTCTCTCTTCCTCCTCAAGATTACATATCTTCATTACATTTACTTTGTATTGTTGTGTAAATTGGATTGAGTGTAGATCCGATAGTGTAAATTGTGTATTGGTGTGATTTGGATTATGTGTCATTCCAAGGGTATATATCTTGTAAGTGTATAAAGACTTTGTGAAGTCTTAGATTGGTTCTAGCTAAGATTACGACTCGACATCTAGCTTAGTGTCGGAAAAGAAAGTAAGCGACGTGTAAACGGTTTTCTCCGCCTAAAGTGAGCTTGTTGACATAGTGAAATCTTAAGTGGAGTACTCGGGGAGTGGAGTAGGAACGAAGAGGTGCTTCGTTGCTGAACCACTATAAATCTTGGTGTCTTGGCTTGATCGTTTCTTTCTCTATCTCTTTAGTGTTATTGTTTACTTAGCTCATTATATTAGATATTTTAGTTGTGATTCATATTGTTGATTGATTGACATATAACTCGAATCTAATAATTTTCAAAGCAAAGTTTTAAAACGACCAATTAACCAGTAAACTATTCAACCCCCCCCCCCCTTCTAGTTTCCTACACAAGCTTAGGGGGAGATTATTAGAGAGCTTTCAAGAAGATGCAAAGTATGAGCATGTTGGTCAAGACACAAGATGGCAAAGACAATAAAGACAAATAAGGAAAAGATTTAAAGATCTCGAAACTAAGACAAAGTTGAAAGACAATGACAAAAGCTCAAGATCAAAGATCACACAACATGAAGGAACAAGCCTACAACATGATAAAGACCAAAGATTCAAGAACTCAACGACAAAGCAATCTCAACAAGTTCAAGGAAGCAAGATTTAAGATCTCACCTAAGGAATTCAAAGACCACACGTTAGGGGAGATTGTTAGCCTTAAATATGTCTTTGAACATGGAAGCTCAGAATCTGCAGGAAACCTTGCTTTGGGGGAGATTGTTAGCCTCAAAATATTAAGTCGAACAAGGAAGCTCAACTACTAATCATAGAATCTCGGTCTTTAAACAATATATTTGTCATATGCTAAAGTTAACAACTGGGTATCGGGAGCTCGTTATGAGTAATATAATCATGTATGTGAATCAGGCTAAAGCCCAAGCAAAAAAAAAAAAACCCGAGCCAGGACCAATTTAAAAACCCAACGACCTATGAAAGCCATATAGAGGCCAAGTGCCTATATTAGTGTCATAAAAAAGCCTCCATCCTACACACATGGAGCAGGGTTGGTTGTTCATTTGTAAGTTTACACAATTCTTTCAATCCACCACTCTTTCTTTCTCTCTCTTTTGTTTCTTTCTTCTTCCTACTTTTCTTCTTATATTCTTTCTATAATTCTTGTATTTATACCATGGAAATCGTGAAATGAATATTGGGTTCCTTAAACATCCTATATCCTCAAAAACAGTAAAACCCGTCATATAGGTAAAACTTCCAGCAAACACCTGGATATTCCTAACGATTGCTACAAAATTATCGTCCCTACTTGCAAGCTGGTTGATCATTATAGTGTTGAGGGTCTTGCGCGTAATTATGTTCATTGGCAAGTTAAGATCAAAGTAAGCAACGAACTTCCTAAAACATATCATGCAAGGGAATGCCAAATCACACTCATCAAACTTATTTATTTGCTTTAACTTTACCGGGGTAATCCCCTTAAAAAACCTAAAAAAAAAAAAACTTATATATGATGCTTGTTATTTACAAGTATTTCGTTTCAAAGTATATATCATTAGTTACTTCACCATCGTCCGAGTCATCGTCTGAATCAAGGAAAGGGGATACAAGTGTTGTATCCACCAATTTAACGTCGGACACTATGTCATCTATTCCAAGGAAATCAGGTAGGTTTAAAAAATATTGAGTATTTTGCTCAGGTAAAAGCTGGTGGTGACATGGATACAAAACGTTCTCCATAAAGAATGGAATAGTCAAATGAAAATTACAAAACACAAACACACAAAGAAAAGATAGACTAAAAGAAAGCTAGAATCCTAGAAATGAGAAATAAAAATCTTCCTTGATAGAATCTCACCATATGAGTAGACCTAATGTCTAGATAGATTCTGAAACCTAGACTAATTGCCCGCGACAGCGGCTTCCAAAAAACTTGATGCGAAATTTTGTAAAACCCGAATGAAGTTTTACAATCCTCATAGACAGAGTACCTAATCGTTGCAATGTAGTATAGACAAGACTCGGGGGGTTAATCGTTCTCTAGGGGAATAGTGAGGAGGTTCAAATCATATGTCACTAAGATCTAAAAGGGTTAAGGTGAGGAGTATTTTTTGTTTTTTATAGTTTTTTTTAGAAAGCAAGAAAAATGTCAGGTTTTGAAGGGGTTGATTAAACAAAAGCTCACAACTTCACACTACAACAACTCCTAAATGCAAGAAATATAGAATTGGTGAAAAAACTCGTATAGGTAAACTAACGTGCTCACGTTAGTCATGCACGTAACATCCCCTAGTTGCTCTCACTAACTGTAAGTGCCCGTCCCACCATTGTTAGTGTAATTGTGTAAGTATTTCTCTATTCTATTGCGAGTATGGTTAGAAAACGCGTTTACGTAAGACCACCTAAGTAAGGGCTCCTGGAACACACCTCGCTCACCCAATAGTAAATCACATGCAATAAACACTTAATTAGTTGTCCTCCCAAACATGAGGGATTCTTTTAATAATCATGTTTCCCTAGACATTTATGCTAATGTAATATCCTATAGCTAGTTTTCTAGAGCCTAACGATGCACAACTGTACGTAAGTGGGCCCCTAACAAAATCGAAAAGTTAAAGATCAAACAAAGTTTCATGCAATAATAAGCAAATACTAAACGATCTAGCCTAATATTTATATACAAGAAAGTAAAACAAGTAATCACAACAACACATATACATAATCGTAATGATAAAAATGAATGGAATAATAACGTCAATTTAAACATGTGAGAATGTGAGTAACATAAGGGTTAGAAAACCCAAAAAATCATACTATATGGGACTACTAGCAATCAAAAGTTCTCCCAAGTATTCCCACTAACAACCTACGGATTATAAAAACATAAGGTTGTATATATAGTTTTTTGGGGACTCTGGATGGCGACGCTAGGGGTTTTTGTTGACGCCGTTAGCACGTCAAAACCTTTAGGGTTTCTTTAGTCTCCACTTGTGACGCAATCAAATACTTCTAGTGACACCAGTCACTTAGTAATTTGACGGCGTCATGATCTTTTGTGGTGACACCGTCTACACAAAAATACGAGAAGTCACACTTTGTGCAAAAAATCCACTTCTAGTCCTATTTTGGTTAAAGCGTGTGCAATTGGGAGTCGCGCAGGCTTGAAAGTTTTTGCGTTTTTGACTAGTTATTCCCGAATCCGAGCCTAATCACGTGCTATAGCCTTTTCTCCAATGCGTTCCCGAAAGCTAATTCCACAAAACAGAAAGGATTTAAGTGCAATAATAATTAGCATATTTGCATGAATATTGAGTTAAATGACCCCGAAAAAATGTATAAAATGACACATTCATTAGGCAGTAAGTGTGTCATTATTATTATAATAATTTTAAGTTTCCGTATTGTACTATCTCTCCCACCAAATCATGCCCACTTTTGGAAGAATATTTTGAGCGAAAAGTAAAAACCGAAATTTCTTCTGCATACTCTCCACTCTTTAAAAGACTCGTAAGTGAACTGTGAATTTATTTAATTTAATTACATCTCAACTTCTTATTCCTCCTCTTGCCAAAAATATAAGTCAGGAACATAGCGTAAGGTTTTTGTATTTACGTATATGTACGTATAATATTTGCATCAACCATGAAATTATCCTCACTATGTTTTCACCATTTTAGCTATAGGTGCTGAATTAAAAGGTTATCATATAAATAGATATTAAACGCAGCGAAAAATCACCTATCAACGGATCCATAGAGTCATATGATCAATCAAAGTTAAAAGAAGAAAAGTAATACCTTTGTAGCGTTATCGGTGTGACAAATGAGATTTTAGCAGGTTAGTTAAAGCCTGTATAATTCAGTTTATGTGTTTTATATGTTGTATGAGATGGAAGTACAATGAGGTGTGAATCTTGTACTTAGTGAAATGAAATCATTTGAAAAGCTTTGCGTAGTTTTTCAAATGCCGTGTCACGTAATATTAATGTGTTAAACGTATCTATGTATAATGTAATTCATATTAAATACTATAGTTGACGTTTAGTATTTAATAGATTGTATAGTACTTATCCCTTATTATTTAAAAATAGTTAAATCTGAAGGTTAGTTTGAAAACTAGTTAGAAAGTTCAAGGTTTAGCAAAATAATTAAAGTTTTTTACTTAGAATTAAAGTAAATGTATAATAAATAAATAACAAAAAAATAAATATAATATAAAAATGTGGTGTGTGGATCGGCCGAAAACAAGGGAAAAAAAAGGGAAAGAATCCCAATTTGATTACAACTTGTTTTTGGTAATTATCTTTTTCTAAGCCTATAAATACAAATCATAACTTAATCAAAAATCACTTTTTTTCTCTTCTCCTCTCTCCTTGGCCGGTCGAACAACACAAAGAATAAAGGGAAACCAAAAAAATTTAGGGTTTTGATTTTCACAGAGTTAAGTAGACTTTCTTTTCTAAATCCTTATTCATTCAATTGATTCTATTAACGTAACAATCATTAAGGATGGATTAGTATTGTAAATAAGCTGTAATTTAAAAAGTTTTTGATACATCAAAAATCATTTTATGGGTAATAATTTGGCGTATACAAAATATTAAATGCCTAAATTCAGAAAGAAATCTGCATAATTTTAGGTCCTCTTGCGAGAGCCATATCTCGGTCCATGACGAAAGCTTTTAATTGATTTTCTTGAGCCAAAAAATATAACTACATAGAGTTACTATTCCAACCCAAGTGGTTTCATGAATTAAAAGTGGGTGAAAGTTAGTCACATTAATCAAACAAGATTTCGTTGTCAAAACTGAGTTTTTTGGGGCAAATTCCGTTAGTGTTTTTGTGAGGTCAAAAACCATATCAAAATAGCTTTTTAAATTAATAGGGCCTTTTTAATGTGGCAAGTTCATGATGTTTATATTTTATAGAATGTTTTGTAGAATTTTTCCTAAGTGTTTAAATGGTCTGCCAAGCTAAAAAACGTTTTGAAGGTCGAACAGGTCAAATTCCCTAAACGCTTTTGATTTGAAATTTTTATAAAATGTACAAACTCACTATTAGTTTTATCCAAAAATCGTAGTAGCTCGACAACGTATTGAGAGCTATGGATGTGAAGGAGACGAAGAATTAGGAAGCTATGGATGTGAATGAGAAAAGAACCAATTCGGTGTTTAATAATTATTTTATTAAGTCTGCTTATGACTATAAAAAAAAACTGAGTAAAAAGCAAAAAGTTGAAGAGTACAGTTTGTAAGGTAATAGTGAGGTAGCAAGTATGAATGATAATATAAGAAGAGTTGAATCAAGATAGGATAAAATAGTATCTATCGTTGTGAAGTTTACATTACGTGGATTGTGGGGACACTAACGAATGGTTGGTGGGGGGGGGGGGAGGAGGCGGGGTGATATGTGTGGTTAAGGGGGGGGGGGGGGGGGGGGGGGGTTAATTTTGTTTTAATTCTTTGAAAGATTCAGTGAAGGAAATGGGATATTTGCTTTCATGCAGGTGAGTTTTTACACATCCCCTTTTTACTTATTATTTTGGGATGGAAAATGATGCAAACTAATTTTGAATTAGAATCGTGATATTTGTTTTTTTAAGTGTCAGAACTATATAATTTCTTAGGTTCTAGTTCCTATGTGATATGAATTGTGGTAACATGTATATGTGAGGATGACATGAAACTTGTGTGAGACCTGAACGACTTAGCTAGTCAAGTGGGGGGTCAGTCTTCTTGGCGCAGAGATATTATGGACCGGAGGGGTACGATCCACCCCAGATAAATGTTGAATTTTGGTTTGTGATAGAATAGCCATGCATATATGTTTTGTAAATTTGATTTTTTGGACACAGGGTCATAAGTAAATGTCTTATAAACCTGTAACTCCTCACGCTAACAATTTATGTTGATGTTTATAGCATCATTTTAGGTGAGACAAAACGATAAAGAGTAAAGAAGTGGAGTTAGCTAGGAACCATTTGCATGCGAGTCCATGATTTACTTTTTTAGTTTTTCAACTTGAACTTGTCATGTTCTTTCTTCATAAGCATTATATGTTAGATTTTTGTTTTGGGGGGCGTTGTCAAAACACGCTTTGGATCTTAAAAGTTTATTAGAATATCATTTTTAGTTTTCTCTATTTTGACCCAACTTGTGGTTTGTGTGATGATGCCTAGTGATCATGCCTTGCGATTCCGCCTTGGCGTATGAACAGATTGGTATTTTCAACCAAGGTTGTAAAGACCTAGAGGATTGGCCTAACATAACTAGGAACCTTCATATAGATGTGCCATTTAGGAACTATGTGCTTGTGTTGTACGTATGTATAATAGAATAATATATATCTATATATAATATATATAGTAGTATATATAGTATATATATATAGTATATATATTATATGAATGATATATATATATATTGAAGTTCCAATTGCTATTCGTTTACTATTTTTCCGTATTAAAGAATATATATATACATATAACTGCTAGTATTTATTATTCTCTTCGTCGCCAAGTATCTGATGGACTTATACCCATACCTTAATTTATAGAGTTAACTGTCTCCCTCAAAGCTAAGTTTCGTTAGGGAATCAAATGCGATCAACGGGATTAAGCTTTATAAGATCGAACCCAATTTCTGGCTGATAAGATATGGCGTACATAACTTAAAGTGCCATAAACCTCATTCGAAATTATACCGGTAAATGGAAGCGAGCGTATGACTAATGGAGAAAGTAAGGAGACCAAGACGATTGGAGTAATACGAAAGACAAGGATCGGCAAGGAAGGGAATGTTTTCTAGTTCCAATAGATACCACATTAAAAACACACCCTCGATAAGAAGAAGAAGAGCGCGTGAGAGCACGCCTCCGTAGAACAAATTATGGAATTCATCGTGACCATCCACCAACTCCAAATGAAGACCAAAGGACCAAGTTTGCAACCTTACCCATTACCACCACAAGAAGGCAACATGATGGTTGGCTTGAATTGAATGATCTAACGATTTCATAGACCTTATTCTAAACGGCTAAGTAATCAACCCAGAGCTTGACGATGGAAGACATTGGAGGGAGCTGAGTTTCGACGACCTCGACCCGACTACTCTGAAAAAGCGATTTGATTAGGATTGTTTAGTGTTTCTTTCTATCGTTTTTTGAACCATTTAGGAAATGTTATTTTCGATTACGATTATTATTAATGAGAAGTGGTTTTAGGATTTATCGTTGTGTGCAATGTGCCATTATTAACATTGTTATGTTTGCATGATGATTGTTTGATTTCAAGAGAAGCTGTTTTCATTAGAGCGAGTACAACAAACGACCTCTATAATATTCTGGTTTACAAGACATAAATTATACATAGCCGACCACAAATCACAACAACACAAATGGACTTACAAGTAAGATAACATGTAATTGAGGTGTTGACACATATATGTTGCATAATGCTTGTACGTATATAGTATTGAGGGAAAAATGTAATATATCATCATGGTTTATGAAATCTGTAATAATTCGTCTAATATATATAATCCTATGTCTATATCAGAAACATAGGTTCAAACACCTACAAACCTAACAACCCTCCTGGATCGTCACGGAAATCAATGCTCACCAACCATCAGAATACAGTCCCGAAAACATCATGACTCAATGTGACTAACAACCTCAACAATGGCAATGTAATGGAAAATTGGTAGACGGAAACAATGTTAGCACCCTATAAGATTGGAGCGTGAGAAGGACACTCGAGACTTCTTTTGACAAAACTGGTGGTGCGGTAGCTTGACTAGATGGATTAAAGATGGAATCCGTGATAGATAATAGTGGATGTTTTGGCAAACAAAAGGTGAAGTAATGCCGCGAGTTCGTCATTGGCAAAGCTTTGGACTTGGTGGAATACTTACTCCCAGCAAGAGGTCGAGATGCGCTAATGCAATGGCGTTGATGACTTCATCAAGGATTACTACCGGACATAGTTTTTTCCGAAGCATGAGATTGAGAAGTTAGAATGCGAGTACTATAATCATATCAATTGGTTGGTAGCTGATCATTGCTGGATACACTGATCGATTTCAACAGAGTTGGAAAAGTTGGTTTCACATTTGGTAACAATCCTAAGGCGAAGCTGTCACAAGCAAGGTACATTAGTGGGTTGCCATCTCAGATTCGTAGAATGCTTCGACCCACTCAATCCTTGCTACTAAACAAGCTCTATTCGGACTACTAGATTTCTTACTACTGGGATACTGACTAATAAGGCAGTCTGCAGTGGTACTTTGGCTAAGGCTGGTGAGAAAAGGAAAGAAAGGGATGATTCGTAGTAAGTCAGGAAAGTTTTAGAAAAGGACAAAAGAAAGCAAAAAAAGGGGGTCGAGGGTTTGTATCACATAGCAGTTCCATCCAAGAAGAGAAACATGGGCATTTCCAAAAGTGCGCTAGGTGTAAGGGTTTCATGTTGAAAAAGACCAAAGCATATGTGGCTACAATTGCAAAGGCCAGGTCACATGACCAGAGACTATAGAACACCAGTTAGGCATGCAGAGCCGATACGAGCAGTTAGGCCAAGAGATGGGCAGAGATCTTGTTATGAGTGTGGAAGTTTGGATCACTTATGTCCAAATTATCTTAAGTGGAACCGAGGACCGTAATCAATCTATAAATCAACGAACATGGAAGGGAAATAGGAACAACCCAGCAGAATAAGAACCCCGAGAAGGGACAAGGGTTTTCAAAGTAACTGCTGTTGATGCTCTTCTAGATCCTAATGTAGTGACGGGTACGTATTCCTTAAATAATCTCTACGCTACTGTGATTTTCGATTCTGGTGCTGATTTTAGTTTCATATCCACTAAATTTAATGCCCTATATAAATGAAGTAAAACCTAGTAATTCAAACCATGGTATGTGATTGAAGAGTAGCTAATGGTAAGAAGGAAGAAGTTGATAGAATTTTCCGTGGCTGTAGACTAGAGCTAGGAGATTCTATATTCCCTATAGACTTGATACCATTAGGACAAGGAAGTTTTGATGTGATAGTAGGGAATGGAATGTTGTCAAACGAAAAGGTTGTGATCGTGTGTCATACGAGAAGATAGATAGGATACACTTGTAGAAGAAGGTAAGAGTACTGTTGTATTTCCAAGGAGAAATTAATGTCGGGAAGATAAATACGTTAATAGCACAAAGGTGAATGAACCTGAACGTTAAAAAGAAGAGAAGCGCTATTCCTAACCGAATGTGGATTTCGAGGACCGTATTTCCGGATGACCTGTCAGGATTACCACCCGCCACAACGCTTTGGGGGAGATTGTTAGCCTTAAAATATTAAGTCGAACAAGGAAGCTCAACTACTAATCTTAGAATCTCGGTCTTTAGATAATATATGTTGTAATAGGCTAAGTTACGGGTATCGGGCTCGTTAGGTAATCTAATATTGTATGTGTATCGGGCTAAAGCCCAAGCAAAACCCGAGCCCGACCCAAGTTAAAACCCACGACCCATGAAAGCCTTATAGAGGCCGGCCTAGATTAGGGTATAAATACCCCTTCTACACACATGGAGCAGGGTTGGTTGTTCATTTGTAAGTTTACACAATTCTTTCAATCCACCACTCTTTCTTTCTCTCTCTTTTGTCTCTTTCTTCTTCCTACTTTTCTTCTTATATTCTTTCTATAATTCTTGTATTATTCCATGGAAGTGAAATGATATATTGGTTCCTAACATCCTATATCCTCAAAAACAGTAAAACCCGTCATATAGGTAAAACTTCCAGCAAACACCTGGACATTCCTAACGATTGCTACAAAATTATCGTCCCTACTTGCAAGTTGGTTGATCATTATAGTGTTGAGGGTCTTGCGCGTAATTATGTTCATTGACAAGTTAGGATCAAAGTAAGCAACGAACTTCCTAAAACATATCATGCAAGGGAATGCCAAATCACACTCATCAAACTTATTTATTTGCTTTTACTTTACCGGGGTAATCCCCTTAACCCAAAAAAACTTATTTATTTGCTTATTACAGTATTTCGTGTTCAAGTATATATCATTAGTTACTTCACCATCGTCCGAGTCATCGTCTGAATCAAGGAAAGGGGATACAAGTGTTGTATCCACCAATTTAACGTCGGACACTATGTCATCTATTCCAAGGAAATCAGGTGGGTTTAAAAAAATATTGAGTAGTTGCTCAGGTAATGCTGGTGGTGACGATGGATACACGTTCTCCATAATGAATGGAATAGTCAAATGAAAATTACAAAACAAACACACAAAGAAAAGATAGACTAAAAGAAAGCTAACCTAAAAAGAAAATAAAAATCTTACTTGATAGGAATCTCGTGAGTAGACCTAAGCTAGATAGAATCTGAAACCTAGACTATTGCCCGGCAGCGGCGCCAAAAACTTGATGCGAAATTTTGTAAAACCCGAAAGAAGTTTTACAATCCTCATAGACAGAGTACCTAATCGTTGCAATGTAGTATAGACAAGACTCGGGGGGTTAATCGTTCTCTAGGGGAATAGTGAGGTAGGTTCAAATCATATGTCACTAAGATCTAAGGGTTAAGGGAGGAGTATTTTTGTGTTTTTATGTTTTTTAGAAAGCAAGTAAAATGTCGGGTTTTGAAGGGGTTTTGATTAAACTACTAACTACTCCTAAATGCAAGAAATATAAATTGGTGGAAAACTCGTATAGGTAAACAAACGTGCTCACTTAGTCATGCACTACTCCCTAGTTGCTCTCTCTAACTTATTGCCCGTCACCCTCGTTAGTGTAATGTGTAAGTATTTCTCTTTTTCTATTGCGAGTTGGTTAGAAACGCGTTTACGTGACCACCTAAGTAAGGGCTCCTGGAACACACCTCGCTCACCCAATAGTAAATCACATGCAATAAACACTTAATTAGTTGTCCTCCCAAACATGAGGGATTCTTTTAATAATCACGTTTCCCTAGACATTTATGCTAATGTAATATCCTATAGCTAGTTTTCTAGAGCCTAACATGCACACCACTAACAAAAAGCAATAAAGTTAAAGATCACAACAAAGTTTCATGCAATCATAAGCAAACACTAATCGATTTAGCCTAATATGTTAATACGAAGAAAAGTAAAACAAGTAATCACACAACACATATACATATCGTAATGATTAAATGAATGGAATAACTTAACTTCAATTAAACATGTGAGAATGTGAGTACATAAGGGTTAGAAAACCCTAAAAATCATCAATATGACTGCATCAAAAGTTCTCCCAAGTTTCCACTACGGATTATAAAAACATAAGGTTTGTATATATAGTTTTTGGGCTCTGATGGCGTCGCTAGGGTTTTGTGACGCCGTTAGCCCGTCAAATCCCTTTAGGGTTTCTTTAGTCGGCCACTTGTGACGCAGTCAAATCTTCTTGTGACACCGTCACTTAGGAATTGTGACGGCGTCATGATCTTTTGGTGACGCCGTCTTCACACACTGAGAAGTCACACTTTGTGTAAAAAAATCCACTTTCTAGCCATATTTGGTGAAGGCGTCTAAATGGGAGTCGTCGGTTTAAAAAGTTGTGTTTTTGTCCAGTTTATTCCCGAATCGAGCCTAAGTCACGTGCTTTTCTTCCAAGTGCTTCCCGAATGCTAATTACATAAAAAGAAAGGATTTAATGCAATAATAGAGCATATTTGCATGATTTTGAGGGTTAAATGACCCCGAAAAAATATATAAAATGACACATCATTAGGAATTTAAGTCATTTTATTAATTATAAGTTTCCTTATTTACTTTCTCTCCAAATCATCCCACTTTTGGGAAGAAGATTTTGGAGCGAAAGTAAACCAAATTTCTTCTGCATCTCTCCTCTCTTTAAAAGACGCGTGAACGTGAATTTAATTTAATTTCTTCTCACTTCTTTTCTCTTCTTCCAAAAATATAAGTCGGGAACATAGCGTAAGGTTTTTGTATTTACGTATATGTACGTGTAATATTTGCATCGACCATGAAATTATCCTCACTATGTTTTCACCATTTTAGCTATAGGTGCTAAATTAAAAGGTTATCATATAAACAGATATTAAACGCGGCGAAAAATCACCTATCAACGGATCCATATAGTCATATGATCAATCAAAGTTAAAACAAGAAAAGTAATACCTTTGTAGCGTGATCGGTGTGACAAATGAGATTTTAGCAGGTTAGTTAAAGCCTGTATAATTCAGTTTATGTGTTTTATATGTGTATGAGATGGAAGTACATGAGTGGTGAATCATGGTACTTGTGGAAATGAAATCATTTGAAAGCTTTGCGTAGTTTCAAATGTCGTGTACTTAATATTCTGTGTACGTACTATGTATATGTAATTCATATTATATATATATTAGTTTAGTATTTTATAAATTGTAGAGTACTTTCTATTTTTTAAAATAGTTAGAATCAAAGGTTAGTTTGAAAACTAGTTAGAAAGTTCAAGGTTTAGCAAAATAATTAAAGGTTTTTTCTTATAATTATAGTAAATGTATAATAAATAAATAAAATAAAATAAATATAATTAAAAGGGTGGTTGTGTGGATCGGCCGAACAAGGGAAAAAAGGGGGAAAATCCCAATTTGATTACAACTTGTTTTTGGTAATTATTTTTTCCTAAGCCTATAAATTACCAAAATATACTTATCAAAAATCCTTTTTTTCTCTTCTCCTCTCTCCTTTGGCCGGTCGTAACAAACAAGAATAAAGGGAAATCCAAAAAAAATTTAGGGTTTTGATTTTAAGAGTTAGGTCAATGTTTTCCTAAACCTTTTTTTCAAATTCCAATTGATTTTATTTAACGTAACAATCATTAAGGATGGATTAGGTTATTGTAAATAATCTGTAATTAAAAGTTTTTGATCATGCAAATCATTATAGGGTTAATAATTTGGTTAATTATGACTAAATTCAGATAGAAATTGGGCAGAATTTAGTGCATCTTGCGAGAGCCATTTCCTCCGGTCATACGGTAGCTTTTATTGATTTTCTTGATGCTTTTAAAATTAACTACAGAAGAGTTACTTTCCAAACCCAAGTGGTTTCATGAAATATAGAAGTGAGTGTAAAGTTAGTCAAATTAATCAAACAAGATTTCGTTGTGTCAAATCTGAGTTTTTGGGGCAGATTCTGAGTTGTGTTTGTGAGGTCAAAAACCATATCAAAATGTCTTTTTAATTAATGGGCTTTTTAATGTGGCAAGTTCATGATGTTTATGATTTTATAGAATTTTTGTAGAATTTTCCTAAGTGTTTAAATGGGTCTGCTCAAGCTAAACGTTTTGAAGGTCGAATCAGGTCAAATTCTAGACACTTTGTGATGTTGAATTTTTATAAAATGGTTACACTCACTATTATTTTTATCCAAAAATCGTAGAAGCTCACAACGTATTGGAGAGCTATGGGATGTGAGGAGAAGAACCAATTAGGTGTTTAATTATTTTATTTAGAGTCATCTTATGACTATAAAAACTGAGTAAAAAGCAAAAAGTTGAGAAGTAAAGTTTGTAAGTAATTTGGAGGTAGCATGATGAGAGTATATTGAAAGAGTGAATCAAGATAGGATATATAGTATCTATCGTTGTGATTGTTACATTGACTTGGGTGTGTGACCTAATCGATGGTAACATATGTGTGTATTATTTTGTTTAGATTCTTTGAAAGATTAAGTGAAGGAATTGGAATTTGCTTTGCATCAGGTGAGTTTTACAGTCCCACTTTTTACTTATATTTTGGGATGGAAATGATGCAAACTATTTTTGAATTATGAATCGTGATATGTGTTTTAAGTGTCGAACTATATAATTGCTATGTTCTATTTCTATGTGATATGAATTGTGGTAAAGCATGTATATGTGAGGATGACATGACCTTGTGTGAGACCTGAACGGACTTAGCTAGTCAAGTGGGTCAGTCTTGCGCAGAGATATTATGGGACGAGGGGGTACGATACGACCCAGATAATTTGAATTTATTTTGTGATAGTATAGGCCATGCATATATGTAGTAAATGTTGTTTTTGTGATCTTCAACTCTCTCGGTGTCATAAGTGAGTCTTAAACCTGTAACTCTCACCAACAATTATGTTGATGTTTTTAGCATCATTTTCAGGTGAGCAAAACGTGTAAAGAGTTAAGAAGTGGAGTTAGCTGGACCATTTGCATGCGGAGTCTATGATTTATCTTTTTTAGTTTTCATTTGAACTTGTCATGTTCTGTTCTTCATGCATTATATGTTGGATTTTTGTTTTGGGCGTTGTCATAACACGCTTTGGATCTTGAAGTTTATTGAATGTCATTTTTAGTTTTCTCTATTTTGACGCCTTGTGTTGTGATGATGCCTATTGATCATGCCTTGCGATTCCGCCTTGGCGGGGTGTGACAGATTGGTATTCAGAGCCAAGGTTATAGAGAACTAGGAGGATTGGCCTAGACTATAACTAGGAACCTTCATATAGATGCATTTAGGAACTATGTGCTTGTGTGTACGTATGTATAATATATTATATATATATATATATATATATATATATATTATTATATATTTATTAATTATATATATATATATATATATATTATATGAAGTTCCAATTGCCTATTCGTTTACTATTTTCGTAGTAAGAATATATATATACATATATGCTAGTATTTATTTTCTTCGTCGCCAAGTATCTGATGGAGCTTATACTCTTCCTTATTTATAGAGTTATGTCTCCCTCAAAGCGTAAGTTTCGTGGGGAATCATGCGTTCAACTGGGATTAAGCGTTATATCGACCTAATTTCTGGCTGTAAGATATGGCGTACAAACCGTAAGTGCCGTATACCCATCGAATTATATCCGTGTAAAGTGGAAGAGAGACTATGAAGAAAGTAGGTGACCAAACGATTGGAGTGATTCGGAGAAGAAGGATCGACAAGGAAGGGAATGTTTCTAGGTTCCAAGAATACCACACCTCGGATGAAGAAGAAGAAGAGCTGAGTGAGCACCCTCCTTACAACAAATATGGATTCGTGGATCATCCACAACTCCAAATGGAAGACCAAAGGAACAAGTTTGCACCTTACCCATTACCACCACAAGAAGGCAATATGAATGGTTGGTTGATTGATGATGCTAACGATTCAGACCTTGAGTCTACGGCTAGTAATCAACCCATGAGCTTGACGATGGAAGACATTGGTGGGAGCTGAGTTCGACCTCGACCCGACTACTCGTGCAATCGATTTGATTTAGGATGTTTAGTGTTTCTTTCTATCGTTTGAACCATGTTAGGAAATGTTATTTTCGATTACGATTATTATTAATGAGAAGTGGTTTTAGGATTTATCTTGTGTGCTATGTGCCTTATTAAATGTGTTATGTGTTGCATGATGTGTTGATTTCAAGAAGTGTTTTCATAGGAGCGAGTACACACGCATCTATAATTATGGTGTACAACATAATTATACATGCGCCACAACACAAATGGACTTACAAGTATTTACATGTAATTGGTGTTGACACATATTGGTTGATTATGCTTGTACGTATATAGTATTGTGGGAAATGTAATATCATGGGTTATGAAATCTGTAGTATATCGTCTAATATATATAATCCTATGTCTTATCAGAAACATGGTTCAAACACGACAACCTAACAACCCTCCTGATGTCACGGAAATCATTGCTCAACAACTTCAGAACATCATCCCGAACATCATGACTCAAGTGACTAACAACCTCAACAATGGCAATGGTAATGGAAATGGTAGAGGAAACAATGGTTGCACCTATAAAGGACTTGTAGCGTGTGGACCTCGAGACTTTGACAAAACTGGTGGTGCGGTAGCGTTGACTAGATGGATTGAAAAGATGGAATCCGTGATAGATAATAGTGGATGTTTGGTCTAATCACTCGGCGCGCGCTCCTTCGCTCTCGCGAGCGCTCGGCGCACGTGTTCATCGCGCGACTCCTGCACGCGCGCTCACGCTCGCGCTGCGCGCCTCTCTTCGCGCTAAAGTCCAAGCAAATTCGCGTC
The DNA here is from genome assembly GCA_026074375.1 of Tanacetum coccineum. Lineage (NCBI taxonomy): Eukaryota > Viridiplantae > Streptophyta > Magnoliopsida > Asterales > Asteraceae > Tanacetum > Tanacetum coccineum. Next base: position 47,221 of record BQNB010003832.1, read on the forward strand.
GTCGCTTGCTGCTAAAGCAATGGCGTTGATGACTTCAAGGCATTACTAACGACATAGTTTTTTCCAAGCAATGAGATTGAGAAGTTAGAATGCGAGTTCTATAATCATTCAATGGTTGGTGCTGATCATGCTGGATACACTGATCGATTTCACGAGTTGGAAAAGTTGGTTTCACATTTGGGTAAAATCCTAAGGCGGAAGCGTGGTTCACAAGGTACATTAGTGGGTTGCCATCTCGATTCGTAGCAATGCTCTCGCACCATCAACTGTACTAAAAGCTGCCTCATCTGACTACTGGATACTGACTAATAAGGCAGTTTGCAGTGCCCCCACTTACGCCCCCCCCCCCCCTTTTGTGATTCCCCCCCCCCCCCCCCCCCCCCCCCCCCCCCCCCCCCCCCCCCCCCCCCCCCCCCCCCCTTGTCCTTTGGTAAGGCTGGTGAGAAAAGGAAAGAAAGGGATGAGGCGAGTAAGTCAGAAAGTGTTAGAAAAGATGAAAAGAAAGCTAAAGGGGACGAGGGTTTGTAGCAGCAGTTCCTCCTAGAAGAGAAAATGGAAATTTTCCAAAGTGCGCTAGGTGTAAGGGTTTTCATGTTGAAAAAGGACCATGCATAGTGTGCTACAATTGCCAAAGGCCAGGTCACATGACCAGAGACTATAGAACACCAGTTAGGCATGCAGAGCCGATACGAGCAGTTAGGCCAAGAGATGGGCAGAGATCTTGTTATGAGTGTGGAAGTTTGGATCACTTATGTCCAAATTATCTTAAGTGGAACCGAGGACGTAATCAATCTGGAAATCAACTAGCGTTGGAAGGGAATAGGAACACCCGAGGCAATAAGAACCGAGCTAGGGGAAGGGATTTCAATGTGAATGCTGTTGATGCTCTTTAGGATCCTAATGTAGTGACGGGTACATATTCCTTAAATAATCTCTACGCTACTGTGCTTTTCGATTCTGGTGCTGATTTTAGTTTTGTATCCACTAAATTTATGCCCCTATTAAATGAGAAACCTAGTATTGCAAACCATGGGTATGTGATAGAGGTAGCTAATGGTAAGAAGGAAGAAGTTGATAGAATTTTCCGTGGCTGTAGACTAGAGCTAGGAGATTCTATATTCCCTATAGACTTGATACCATTAGGACAAGGAAGTTTTGATGTGATAGTAGGAATGGATTGGTTGTCAAACCAAAAGGCTGTGATCGTGTGTCACGAGAAGATAGTTAGGATACCTGTAGAAGAAGGTAAGGTACTTTGTGTTCAAGGAGAACGTAATGTCGGGAAGACAAAGACGTTAATGAGCACAAAGGCGAATGAACCGACGTTAAGCGATATTCCTATCGTACGTGATTTCGAGGACGTATTTCCGGATGACCTGTCAGGATTACCGCCACAACGACAAGTAGAGTTTCGTATAGATTTGATTCCTGGAGCGACGCCCGTAGCAAAGTCGCCATATCGACTAGCGCCTTCAGAGATGCAAGAACTATAGCGTCATACTTCAAGAGTTGCAAGACAAGGGATTTATTCGGCCAAGTCACTCACCATGGGGAGCGCCAGTTTTGTTTGTCAAGAAGAAGGATGGATCATTTCGCATGTGCATAGACTATCGTGAACTGAACAAGTTGACCATCAAGAATCATTATCCACTCCCTAGGATCGACGATTTGTTTGACCAACTTCAAGGAGCGCGCTACTTCTCTAAGATAGACCTTCGATCTGGTTATCATCAGCTGAGAGTGCAGGATGATGATATCTCGAAGACCGCGTTCAGAACACGATATGGGCATTTTGAGTTTATGGTTATGCCATTTGGATTAACAAATGCACCCGCAGTTTTCATGGACTTAATGAACCGAGTGTGCAAACCGTACCTGGATAAGTTCGTCATAGTGTTTATTGACGATATCTTGATATACTCAAAGACGAAGGAGGATCATGAAAATCATTTGAGATTGATGTTGGATTTGCTAAGGAAGGAGAAGCTGTATGCGAAGTTCTCCAAGTGCGAGTTTTGGTTGCAAGAGGTACATTTTCTTAGACACGTGGTAAATCACGACGGTATTCACGTGGACCCAAGTAAGATTGAGGTGGTGAAAGTTCGAAAGGCCCCTACGAACCATCTGAGTAGGTTCATTTCTGTAGGATTGGCTGGATATTATAGCGCATTCCATCGGAATTTATCAAGATTGCTAAACCTCTTACTTCGTTGACTCAGAAGAATCAGAAGTATGAGTGGGGTGAGAAGCAGGAGGAAGCTTTTCAAACGTTGAAGGACAATTTGTGTAATGCACCAATATTGTCGTTACCGGATGGAGTAGAAGATTTTGTGGTTTATTGTGATGCGTCAAACCAAGGATTGGGATGTGTTCTTATGCAAAGGGATAAGGTAATCGCCTATGCATCAAGACAATTGAAGATCCACGAGAAGAACTACACGACTCATGACTTAGAGTTAGGCGCGGTGGTGTTTGCACTAAAGATTTGGAGGCATTATTTGTACAGAACAAAGTGTATTATCTATATAGATCATAAGAGCCTTCAACACATATTCCATCAGAAAGAGTTGAATATGCGTCAAAGGAGATGGTTAGAGCTGTTTAGTGATTATGAATGTGAGATTAAGTACCATCCTGGTAAAGCAAATGTAGTAGCTGATGCTTTAAGTAGAAAGGAGAGAGTGAAGCCTCGACGAGTGCGAGCGATGGCTGTGACAATTTAGTCCGGAGTTAAAGGACTGATATTGGCAGCTCAAGGTGAAGCGTTTAAGGATGAAAATGTGATAGTTGAAGGATTGAATGGTACGGACCAACAAATGGAAAAGAGAGAGGATGGAAGCCAACCACTATAGGATCGTATATGGGTTCCATTTATGTGGGCGTGTAAGACCAAGATCATGGACGGAAGCTCATAAGACGAGGTACTTGTGCATCCGAGCGGACAAGATGTCTATGGTCTTCGGGCCATGTTTGGTGCAAGGTATGAAAAAGGGAGATTGCTATTTCATTTAGCAAGTGTTTGAATGCGCATAGGTGAAGGAGGGATCATCGACGTCAGGTTTATGCAACAACCTGAGATACCTGAAGTGGAAGTGGGAGAAAATAGCTATGGACTTTATAACAAAGTTGCCAAGGTTAAGTAGTGGTCATGATGCGATTTGGGTCATAGTTGATAGGTTGACCAAATCGGCTCATTTCTTGGCAATACGAGAGGATTATAGTATGGAAAAGTTAGCAAGGTTGTACATCGATGAGATTGTTGCACGACATGGTGTACCAACATCGATTATTTTTTATAGGGATGACGTTTTACGTCAAGGTTTTGGCAAACGATGCAAAAAAGCACTGGGAACGCCTTTAGATATGAGTATGGCTTATCATCCTCAGACGTATGGACAAAGCGAGCGTACAATACAAATGTTAGATGATATGCTGAGAGCGTGTGTGATTGATTTGGTGGAAGTTGGAATATTCATTTGCCATTGGCTGAACTTTCCTATAACAATAGCTATCATTCGAGCATTCGTTATGCTCCTTTTGAGGCGTTGTATGGAAGGAAGTGTAGGTCGTTGGTATTGTGGGCAGAGATAGGAGATATCGGATTAATTAGACCGAAGTTGGTGTAAGAAACAACTGATAAAGTGGTTGTGATTAGAGATAAGCTTAAAGCTTCTAGAGATCGTCAGAAGAGCTGCGCAGATAATAGAAGGAAAACCTTTAGGTTTCAAGTTGGTGATCATGTAATGTTGAAAGTCTCACCTTGGAAAGGTGTAGTGCGGTTTGGAAAGAAAGGAAAGTTAGCTCCAAGATTTGTAGTATCTTTCAAGATCCTTGAGAGGATTGGTCCTGTGGCATATAGGTTGAGATTACCTGAAGAATTGAGTAGTATGCATGACACGTTTCATGTGTCGAATCTAAAGAAGTGTTTAGCTGATGCAAATTTGCATGTGCCGTTGGATGAGATTAAGGTAGATAAGACCTTACGTTTTGTAGAAGAGCCTTTAGAGATTATAGACCGTGAGGTCAAAACTCTTAAGCGTAGTAAAATACCTATTATGAAAGTGCGATGGAATTCTGAGCGTGGACCAGAGTTTACCTGGGAACGTGAGGATCATATGAAGGCTCAGTATCCCCAGTTGTTTGGGAATGCTATTATCGAGACTATTAGTTAAAATCTCGGGATGAGATTTCCTAAAGGAGAGGATACTGTGACAAATGAGATTTTAGCAGGTAGTTAAAGCCTGTATAATTTAGTTTATGTGTTTTATGTGTTTTATATGTGTATGAGATCGGATAGTCCTATGAGTGGTAGAATCATGGATACTTATGGAATGAAAATCATTTGAAAGCTTTGCGTAGTTTCAAATGTCGTGTACGTAATATTCTGTGTACGTACTATGTATATGTAATAGTTTAGTATTTTATAGATTGTAGAGTACTTTCTATTTTTAAAAATAGTTAGAATCGAAGGTTAGTTTGAAAACTAGTTAGAAAGTTCAAGGTTTAGCAAAATAATTAAAGGTTTTTACTTAGAATTAAAGTAAATGTATAATAAATAAATAAAATATAATTAAAAGGGTGGTTGTGTGGATCGGCCGAACAAGGGAAAAAAGGGAAAGAATCCCAATTTGATTACAATTTGTTTTTGGTAATTATCTTTTCCTAAGCCTATAAATACAAATCATAACTTAATTAAAAAATCACTTTTTTTTCTCTCCTCTCTCCTTGCTGGTCAAACAACAAAATAAACAAAGGGAATCCTAAAAAAATTTAGGTTTTGATTTTCAAGAGATTAAGGTTAATGTTGTCTAAATCCTTTTTTAATTTAATGATTTTATTTAACATAACAATCATAAGGATAGATTAGGTTATTGTAATAATAAGTAATTAGAGCTTTTGATCATCAAAAAACGTTTTTAGGTTAATAATTTAGGGTTTTCGGGTAAGTTTAATTGGGTTAATTATGCTATTCAGAAAGAAATCTGGGCAGAATTGTAGGTATCTGAGAGAGCCATATCTCGGTCATACGGATAGCTTTTAATGATTTTATTGAGCCTAAAATTAACTACAGAGAGTCTACTTTCAAACCCAAGTAGTTTCATGAATTAAAAGTGAGTGGAAGTCAGTCAAATTAATCAAACAAGATTCGTTGTCAAATCTGAGTTTTCGGGGCAGATTCCTCCCGATAGTGCACATCTGGTCCGAAGAGAACTCCCTGAAGTAGAGTGACGCACACATACACCATATCACTCTCTCATGTATATGCTCGATGCATGGTGGTGTTTTACTCCGCAAACACCCACTGGGATCTCAGAACACACTCGATCGACACCACCCCCTCCCGAGCTGTAGAACCACCCTTTACCCATGACATCTCCTCCCACCTCCCAATCCTCCTTTCTCTGTCTCTATGATTTTCTAGAATTTGTAGATATTCTTCCACTTGCCAAGTGTTTAAACTATGCGGTCTGCTCAAGCTAAACTTTTTGAAGGTCGAATCAGGTCAAATTCTGGACACTTTGTGATGTTGAATTTTTATAAAATGGTTACACTCACTATTATTTTTATCCAAAAAAAATCATAGAAGCTCACAACTCATTAGGGAGATATGGGATTGAGAGAAGAGAACCAATTAGGTGTTTAAGTATTTTATTTAGAGTCATCTTGTGACTATAAAAACTGAGTAAAAAGCAGAAAGTTAAGAAGTAAAGTTTGTGAGGTAATTTGAGGTTAGCAAGTATGAGGAGTATATAGAAGAGTTGAATCAAGATAGGATATAGAGTATCTATCGTTGTGATTGTTTGTAACAACCGGCAATTTTTGGAATTTTAAATTACTACATTTCTCTTTGACTTTTTAGGTCGGATTTTGACTTTTTGACTTTTTGACTACTTTTACGGTCCATTTAATTAACGTATTACGCGTAGCGGTTAATTTTGAAACATATTTAAATAGTAAATCATATTTATATCATTTACACGTTTATTTTTCCAACTTATTTGAAACAAAAACGAGAAGACATCTCGCAAATTTTGAAAACCGCGTACAACGCATACCGACACGAAAATAATTTAATTATATTAAATTATCACTTTTTATTAAATAAAAGTATTTAACACACTATTTATCATGTTTGTAACATTTCTCATTTCAGGTCATTTACGACTTCAATTATTCTATTTATTTATTTTTAGAGTTTTGCGCGTTTACTTTTAATTATTATCGTATAGTTAAATCGCGTAAACTAAAAATTAACATTCAACGTAACAGACACCAAACAAATTAAAGTTTACATCAAGCAAATGTTATATTATTATTAGGAGTATAATTTATAACTTTTTGTAATTTATTTTTGTTGGTTACGTAAAACGCTTACGTTTCGCAATAAATTAACATGCTTTCGGGCCATACCGGAGAAGTACCTATACCTATCTACACTCAAACAAATACCCACTTTTATACCCAATACCCAAAATTAACTTATTTTATCTAGTTATAACTCCCTAAAACCGGACCTAAGTGTTTGCACAAGAAATAAATACAAAACACCCCACTAACTCTTCCATTTTATATCATAAACCATACATGAATGTACCTTAAGCACATGTATCTAGAAATTGGCTTGTCAAAGAGTACCTTTCCCCCCCTTTGTGCCGTGAGTTTGCATAGGGAGGAGGGGAGCTCTTTGCTCTTGTCCTTTAAACCACCTTCATCCCATGGTTTCCCTTTTAGTGGTTTAGGGTTTCAAGCATGCTATAAAAGGAACGTCCCATGACTACTAACTCATACTCTTTCATGCAAGCAAATTAAATCACACAAACTCTCCCTATTTTATCAAAACCCACGGAACCCTTTTTATAATTAGGGTTTCATATATCTTTGATTTTCTAAGGTATGCCTATGTGTTTTAGCATTTGATTCTAGGTCATCTTAGGTTACTCAAGTAGTTAACACTCTTGGATTCGGGTTAACAAACGGATTAATCAAGGAAAACATAAAAAAAAATTTTGGGTTTTCTTGATTAGGGTTTTGATTTTGGAGCTTGGTTAGGTTTTTATTTGTGTTCATCATCCTTACTCATCTTCTATAAGGTTTATTTAAAGTATTCAATATTCATTTATTCATTATATTTTTATGTACTAATTGTTATATTTTATAGTTCACCACCCTGAGTCCTTTTTATTTTATTTAAGGTTACTTAGGACCTTACTAAATTCGGATTTTTATGTTGTATGTAGTAGTAAAATGATACTTGAAATAAAGGGGACATGCTTTAGTAAAAGTTGTTTAAATAAAATAGGTAAATGATTTACAAATTAAATGGTGTGAAAGTTTATTTTACAAATTATGTAACAAAGATCACAAGGACATGGAAATTCATTTGAACAATTGTTATGGACAAATAGAGGGACTTATTATTATGTATGATATATGGTTAGGAAAACTTGGTACAGAATGGTGCAAAGTTCATAATAAAAGTAATTATAAAAACTTGCTTTATTAATTCAAAAACCCTAAAAACTCTTTATAAACCTACTGTTGGAATTCGACACTTAACTTATACATTTTATATTTTATTAAAATAGTACTCCTCACAAGGATCGCGAGCATGTAAGGAACTTGAAAAACGGATTTATAACGAAAAAGATATGACATTTACAAGTTTACGTTAATTAAAATATAAAAAACGGTTATAAAGAGATTTTATAAAAGTTATTTTATATACATACCTAAATTGTTTAGGATCTGAGTTTATAATAATAAATATTTTATAAACATAGTACTCTTCATGACGAATCCAAGGACATAAGAAACTCGAGAAACGGAATTAAAATGAACAAGTTACGTAATTATTAAGTTATATATAACTAATTATATAAAAACAGTTTTTATGAACTGTTATGAACAGTAAATGCTACTGTTCATCAGAGGTTTAATTTTTAGAAATATGATATTTTGATAGATTTTCTTAATACGAAGTCTGTGGACTAAGAAAGTTTAATCGGAGTTAAAACGATAAATATATGAGGTTTTAAAATCACGCGCACTATTTTTACTTTTATACATTATTTTTATAAAACAAATAAATTAATAATGAAGTATCATTATGTAATTCAATAAAAACATTTAATCATATATGTTAGGAATTTTGTATTCATAGTTACTCCTGGTAGATATATACTCATTACTACTGGTAGCATATTAGTTACTCCTGGTAGATATAGTCATTACTACTGGTGGCATATTAGTTACTCCTGGTAGAGTAATATTGTGTTATTAGTAATGGTAGTCAATATATGGGTTACTAATGGTAATGTTATAGTTAGTCCAGAGTTAGTACAAAAGTAATAGTTAGTTGGGATATGCATTGTTTTTTACCAGATGGTACAATTAGTAAACAAAAAGTAATATTTTCTATAGGATTAACAAATACACATACTTTTATTTAACAAAGCACGAGAGAATTTATAATTTGACTTTTTAAATGATTTTAATAAATGAAAAACTATTAGGTGGTGGTGTAACTATATAACATGTGATGTTTTATTCATATAAAGTACATTATACTCATACGACCTATAAATAATTAGGTTGCATTTGGATTGCCGAGACGATTCACCTATTTGATTTAGATAATCAATCATTCACTTACGGTGAGTTTTTAGCCCCTCTTTCACTTGTTTTACACTGACCTTTAACAAATCTCGGCGGAGAATACATGCTCAATACAACTTGTTTACATATTCATTTACTAGTTTTTTTACATACTATTCTACACACTTGGTTTACATACTTGATTTCGCAACTCATTACAAACACCATTACATGGTTGATTACAAACTTGGTTTCATATTTCGTTACATACTCATTTACATACACGTTTACGAAATTGCTTACGCACTCATTACAAACTCAATTACTTGATTTATATCACACTCTTTTATTATGGATTTTAAAGTTACTCAAAGCGCCTTCGGAATATGATGTTACTTTTATTTTGGCTCAAGTTTAGTGTTTTCGGTTATCATTTCCTGTTTGCGTGTTTGCCTAAGTAACATAACCCACCATTGCCCATTATCATGAACTGTTAAATTCTTGACCGGAGGACCGGTTGATGGAACGCGCGAGTGTATAAATAGATCTATGGGATTGACATTCCCTTGTTCGGGTGTCAGTAGCTTCACTAGTTTCGACAGTACTGAAACACGAATGCATACATGTCGGAGCAATTTGGATGTTTACGGGTTTAAACATCTACACAGGCCTTTATTTGCATTAAATTGCATACATAGATGTCGAGCTTCAGTTTCATGAGCTTAGCGCAACAATATATATTATTTATGTGGTACTGTATCTGTTATAGTAGACCATACATTTTGGCTAATCAACGATTTTTCATTGTCCATACTAGTTATTGAACATTACTAATTTCTGAACACTTTTCATTATATTACGGCGAAGCAATAAACACTAAACTCTTTCGGTTCTACATTTACTCTTACATTTTTGGCGATTATTATAAGGATTGAAATGGTCATACATACTTTATAAATCTTTGGATTCCAACATTTACATTTATACTTACAAAACTCTATGAACTCACCAACTTTAATGTTGACACTTTTAAGCATGTTTTTCTCAGGTGAATTAGATGCTTGGCTTACTTGATGTGCATTGGAGTCTAAAATTGACAAGATTTCATTCATGGATTTCTTCTTACATACCAATATGATCAACCTCGTTGTAATCTTTTTAAAGCTTTTCACTGTGATGCAATTATGGGACAAATGTTATATCAATTTTAAGAAAATCAACGAGATTACTTTTCAAACGACATTTAGAGGTCGTTCTCCTGTATCTTGTGCTGTTGTATTATGAAGTAACGCCCCCAGACATATTTCCGCTGCGACACATTTTTGGGGGTGTTACATTGTTACATCGACTTGGGTGTGTGACCTAATTGATGGTAACATATGTGTGTATTGTTTTGTTTAGATTCTTTGCAAGATTAAGTAAAGGAATTGGAATTTGCTTTGCATCAGGTGAGTTTTACAGTCCCACTTTTTACTTATATTTTGGGATGGAAATGATGCAAACTATTTTTGAATTATGAACCGTAATATGTGTTTTTAAGTGTCGAACTATATGATTGCTATGTGCTATTGCTATGTGATATGAATTGTGTTAAGGCATGTGTATGTGAGGATGACATGACCTTGTGTGAGACTCGAACGAACTTAGCTAGTCAAGTGGGTTAGTCTTGCGCGGAGATGTTGTGGGACGGAGGGGTACGATCCACCATAGATAAATGTGAATTTATTTTGTGATAGAATAGCCATGCATATATGTTTGTAAATGTTGTTTTTGTTGATCGCGGTGTCATAAGTGAGTCTTAAACCTGTAACTCTCACCAACAATTATGTTGACGTTTTTAGCATCATTTTCAGGTGAGCAAAACGTGTGAAGACTTAGGAAGTGAAGTTAGTTGGACCATAGGCTTGCATGCGGAGTCTATGATTTATGTGTTTTAGTTTTCATTTGAACTTGTCATGTTTTGTTCTTCGTGCATTATATGTTGGATTTTTGTTTTGGGCGTTGTCATAACACGCTTTGGATCTTGAAGTTTATTGAAAGTCATTTTTAGTTTTCTCTATTTTGACGCCTTGTGTTGTGATGATGCCTATTGATCATGCCTTGCGATTCCGCCTTGGCGGGGTGTGACAATCGGTGGAACCAAACGGTGACCTTCACCCTTACACGAGCAACCTAATGAAACCAAGTGATCAATGGAGATCAGCTTTAGGATGTATCCACACTACACTTCCTTGTATACCAATTGATGCTAGTCTTAACCCCGTAGCTTTATAAAATAATATTGAATGAACAAGATACAAAAGTTGGATCAAGAAAACTAAAACCCTTATATGTATGTATTTTGTGTGTCGTGTTTTATAGAGAGAAAAGGGGAGAGCATTTAAGGTAAATTGGTAATCAAATTAATGAGAGAATATCTCATATTTATTTACCATAATAACTTGATCTCATCCTCCTTTTTGATCCCATATGGCCGGTCACCCTATAAGGGTATTAGTGGGCTTTCTTAAACTTTTAAAGTCCAATAAATTAAGTACACTACTTATTTATTAGAAGCCCAATATTGATCCCGAGTTACGTAGGTTATTTATATACCGTAAATACAATAAACACGATATATAAAATGGTACCTCAGTGTATATGTGTGTGACCTCATAGGCTCACATGTGTCTAGCCATATAATTAGTTATTATGACATGAGCATACTCTAACAGCTCCCACTTGCGCACGTCAGAATAATCAAGTAATTATACAAGCAAAGGTTAGCGTCTAGCAACACACCAATGCCCCAGAGACATATGAGGATAGTTTCTTAAACATCTCATTTTAAATGGTTTAGATATCAATCATCCTTTTGTTATAGATACTATGTTGAACATCTGACATGGATCATAAGTCATTCTAATGTTTAACAATTCTGTTTCTCGATATAGACATTGAACTAGATTACCAAATTAATCAAGTGTCATCTTAATTACATTTGGGTGCGGCCACACATACATTTGTTCAAATCATCGAGGGGACCAGTAGTATCTTACTTCATAACATGTGGAGAAACAAATCTTATTTTGACTGCACGTGTCCGTTATGTGTTTCATATCCCTCCTGAAAATGGCCTTTCTAGCAGCCTTTAACAGGTTAGCGTTGAACCATATCAAAGATTGACATTCCACACATACAAAACCTACTTGCATCTCAAGTCTGAGGATGAGAGACATAACCACTTGCAATATTCACTATTGACGCCGATCCATGTAGTGAATACTCGTAGGTTGGGTCAGTCCAATGTTCATCCAATGAACAACATATGAGTTTGGCGGTATCATCCTTTAATATTTATACTGTATGAATATAACCAAAACACTCACATTTGTCTTAATTCAATGATGCTCCCGTATCATTAACTGACAATGGACGATTTAGAATAAATAAATTATTCATGGATTTAAACACGCTAATATAGGACACAGTATTTATAGAATGAAAACGATCACACCAAGTAAATCAATTCATTATGAGATAAAACTGTTTTACATCCCAATTATTCAAATACTAAAATAAACAGATCTACATGAAACTACCAGCTGGTCTAAGTCCAATGCTCCTAGCATGCTCAACATGTTTGGTGCAAGGCATTGGTTTTGTAAGAGGATCAGCTAAGTTGTTATCCGTATGAACTTTGAGAATTCGAATATCACCTTCTTGAATAACTTCGCGAATAAAGTGATATTTTCTTCGAAAATGTTTGGCACCCTTTTGAACACCAGGTTCGTCGGCTATGGTAATGGCACCTGTGTTGTCACAGTACATATCCATAGGTTTATCAATGCTGGGGACAACGCCAAGCCCAGAAATGAATTTACGTATCCAAATAGCTTCCATTGCAGCTTCAGCAGCAGCTATGTATTCAGCTTCCATAGAAGACATTGCGGTAGTGCTTTGCTTAGAACTTTTCCAATCAACAGCACCTCCGTTCATCACGAAGACAAACCCCATTTGAGATCGAAGGTCATCCCAATCAGTCTCCCAAATAGCATCGGTGTAGCAAGTAACACCAAGCTCAGTTGTGGAATCACCGCCATAAATAAGAAACATATCTTTTGTATTTATAAGATACTTTAGTATGTTCTTTACAGTTGTCCAGTGACTTTCGCCTGGATTCTATCAGTATCTACTCGTTAGGTTCTGAGAGAATGCTACATCAGGTCTAGTGCACCCTACAGCGTACATGATAAAGCCTACAACCAAAGCATAAGGTACTCCATTCATTCACTTCACCTCAGCCGGTGTGGAGGGACCTTGAGATTTTCTCAAGTCTACATTGGGTTGCATTGGAATAGTTCCATGTTTGGAAGTATCCATCTTGAATCGCTTCAAGATTTTTTCAATGTATGCATTTTAGCTTAAACCGATTAATCGCCTTGATCTATCTTGATAGATTTTGATTCCTAGAATGTATGCTGCCTCACCTAAGTCTTTCATGGCAAAACATTTTCCAAGCCAGGATTTTACATCTTGTAGCATTAGGATGTTGTTTCCCATGAGTAATATGTCATCGACATATAAGATTAGGAAGATGATGATACTTCCACTAGCTCTTTTATATACACGTAGCTCATCGGGATTTTGAGTGAAACCATACTTTTTGATCTCCTCATCAAATCTCTTGTTCTAGCTCCTAGAAGCTTGCTTAAGTCCATAAATAGATCTTTGAAGCTTGCATACTCGTCTAGGATGCTTAGGATTCACAAACCCCTCAGGTTGCACCATATAAACGTCTTCGTTCAGGCGACCATTTAAGAAGGCGGTTTTGACATCCATTTTCCAAATCTCTTAGTCATAATACGTTGCTATGGCTATGAGAATCCTAATAGCTTTTATGTCTGCAACAGGCGAGAAGGTTTCTTCATAGTCAACCCTATAGGTTTGAGTGAAACCTTTTGCTACAAGACGGGCTTTATAGGTATGTATATTGCCATCCATATCGGTCTTCTTCTTGAAGAGCCACTTACTCCTAATAGTCTTACAATTAGGAGGAAGATCAACTAAGTTCCAAACTTGGTTGTCTTTCATGGATTGCATTTTCGAGTTCATAGATTCAAGCCACTTTTCGGATTCAGGATTCGATAATGCAGCTCGATAGTTAGGAGGTTCCCCATGATCTCCTAACTCGTGTTCCTCATCATCGATATAGAAACCATATCGTTCAGGTGCTTGAGGTATCCTTGCAGATCTACGAATGGGAATTACATCAATTTGAGGTTCTACAGTGTCGTGTTCGATCTCATATTGATGTAGGCTAGTGTTCTCAGAAGGTTGTGCATCTTCATTTTGAATTTCATCAAAGTCTACGGTGCTCCCACTTGCTTCTTGTTTTATGAGATTGGTCTCAAAAAACTCAGCATACCGAGCAACAAAAATTTTGTTCTCAAGTGGGTAGTAGAAGTAGTAACCCATTGTTTCCTTTGGGTATCCTACGAAGATGCACTTGATAGATCTGGACTCAAGTTTGTTTGGCGTGTCTCGTTTAACTAGCGCCTCACAACCCCAGACTTTCAAGTAAGACAGATTCGGGACTTTCCCGTGCCACATTTCGTATGGTGTCTTATTAACCTTCTTTGTTGGAACCATATTGAGTATGCGTGCAGCAGACTCTAGAGCATAGCCCCAAAAGGACATTGGCAAAGTAGTTAGACTCATCATGGATCGAACCATATCAAGTAAAGTTTGATTTCTCCTTTCCAATACACCATTGTGTTGTGGCGTATAGGGAGGAGTAAGTTGTGAGATGATCCCACGAATCCTTAGATGATCTAAAAACTCTTGACTTAAATACTTACTCGCCTCTCGAATTCCGATCGATATGTGCCTATTTATAGTCTTTCCGAGGTTGATTTTCTACTTTTCGTTTTGGAAAGGTCTTGAAACATTTCATAAACTCAGTTTATGTTTAATCAGTAAACTAACCAATATCTTACTGAATTCGTCAGTAAAAGTAACGGTAGTAGTTAGCAACTCTCTAGATTGGTTCTAAATTGTCCACATACACACTATGTATGCATCTATCCAAGTAGATCATCAGCTCTTTCACTTGCGTGAGTAAAAGGCTTTCTTGCCATCTTGCTAGATATACAGGATACACATACGTCAAAAGATTCATCATCAATTAACTCAAGAATCCCATCGTGTTGCAGCTTCGTTATGCGTTTCTTGTTTATATGGCCAAGTCGACAATGCCATAGAAAAGTAGAATCCAAGTGTAGGCTTAGTTTTCTTTGTTGCTATATTGTGAAAATAGAACGTTCATATGATGGACATATGATATAGTGCATATCATTTCAAAAATGCATCTAATGTCATTGAGAAAGCCCTTAAAAAAAACTATATTATCCTTAGAAACTAAATAAGCGACCATAAAACCCATAATTTAAGATGAAAAACCATTATACCCATAAACGTGAAAGTGATATAACCCCCTCTCTGAAATACAGTAGGTAATAAATGACAATTGTCTAATACATAGAATCATTGCCACTAGTGAGGATAAGATCAAAGGCACCTTATAGCTTCACAGCTAGCAGTGTTGGCCTAAGTTCACATACAGATCCAAAGCACCTCTTAATTCAACTTCTGATATCCCTCTAATCCCCTGGAATTGTATTACAAATGTAATCGCACAAATAACCAGAAGATCATACTCCAGTATTTAACTTTTAGTAAATGAGAGACAGTTTCTATCATGAAGATACCATGATGTGCCAGATTGCACTGGCAATGTCTTCTTTAACTCTGCCAAATATAGAGGACAATTCCTCTTCTAGGTTCTTAGTCTGTGGTAACAGTGGGACACTCAGATGGCCTTTAGCAGGATGCACCTTTTTACAGGAGGGGGGAACTCTGTGCTTAGGATCATAAGCCAACTTTGCTTTTTCACCTTTGGGCCTCTTAGCTATTACCTAAAGCCTACGTTCATTAGCGATTTAGGTTCTATATTGACCTTGCCTTATAGCTAGGACAGTAGGAGTTTTCTTAGGTATACCATTTTCTACAAGTTTTAGCATGGCATGCACTTCAGGTATGGTCTTTCCCATGCCGTGCATGTTATAATTTTGCATGAACTAGTCATAATCCTTTGAGAGTGAAGTAAGAAATCATGTTCCACAAGATCGCCAAGGACTAGAGCATGGATAGCCAAGAACGCTCCATCTGATCCAAGTAGGCTTTCATCTTCAGCACATAGGTGCTAACAGATTGGCCTTCTCACTCGCCTTGAAAGAATGAAATGCCTTGATAGTTTTAAACAATTCTTGCTTAGCCTGCTGCTGGAACATAGTTTTCAGTTCCTGTAGGATCTCAAATGCTGGTTGGTCCTCCAAGTTCTTTTGGATATCAGGGGTTATGCTCACCAACATAAGACAAGCTACTTCTTGTTGTTCAGCAACGCCCAATGTGTGTAGGCGTTTGATGAATGGCGATGCAGTTTCATGGCAAAGAGGCGACGTTCAAGTAAGGCCTCTTCGCATGTGTAACTTTTGTTCAGTTCCTAAGGAGAACCTTCCCTAATGTTTTGCAATATCCAGTCTAGAAAAGTTTCTTCTAACTCTTTCCAACTTCTCTTTTGACGAGATTTATACGCTTAATTGAGTTGTTGTTTAGTGTTTGAGTGCAGCATCTACAAAATAAAGTTCAAGATTTTAGGATTTTTCCATATTAACCTTTAAAAATTATACCCAACGCGCAAGTAATATATAATAAAAACAATTAATTTTACAAAAAGGCTAAGATCCTCATTGAGGTTCCACCAACACATCATATATCTGCTAAGCAATGATAATTGCCAAAACATGTGCCATTCCTTAGACCATATGGGACTGCATGGACATTTAGTGAGACCGGAGAGAAACAAAGTTCGCATCATGTTTATCCCAAATCCTTACCTCGAGGTCATAGTCTCACCTAGCTTAACTCGATTAAGTCATCCAATGCGAGAACATGGATGAAGAATATGTCTAGACTCGCACGCATCAGAGAATAATCACGTTGGTAATCAATTCAGCATCTACGTCTCACGACAGAGTCAAAAAAGTAATTCTGCAAAGTGAATCTCATTCTCAACCAATGGACTGGCATGACATTAAATTTATGACGGGTATAATTTTGAGAAAAATACATGATCAACAAAGTGTGTATGAGAGAATCATGCATTCATCCGATTGTAGCACATGTTACCAAAAAAACTATATTTAACTTAAGTCTTATACTTGTTTTTAATGTGTGTCAATTATTTCATTTTCATGGACAATAATAAATAACCTAGGTGGAAATAAATAATTACTTTAGAACAATACACAAATTAAATAACAATCATAACATTATTTCGTGTTATATATAAAAAACACAAAGTGTTTAAGTCTCAAATCAGTATTTAAAACTATAAAAACTAAATCGATATAGCTTACTAAAAATGTTTGTAGTTTTATTTTTCGTTTTATAAAACATTTGCAAGTTTATATACAATTCACAACATCATATAAAAGAAACAAACGAGAAACAAACACAACCACAAGTATGCAAAGCTTCAATCCAGAAGAAGATAACCTATGGGCTTGGTCTCTAGTGAGTGCCGATCAGCGAGAGCCATAGAAGCCAACCTAAAGGTAAACAACAACTATATCACAAGGAGGGCTCACCCTGCTCAAGAACGCATCTTGAGGTGCAAGTGACAACCCTTAATGGAATATGATGTCCAAAAACTGTCATAAAATTTTAGCTGCCTTGACGGACACTAAAACACTCCTAGAAGGATCGCTCTCCAAACTGGAGCTCTAGTTTAAGAAGTTTTTATAATCCTCGCAGGAGTTTGGTCACTGGCTCTTCTCCAAAAAATTCAGCGTCTCCTAACTCCTATATGAACTGTCGGAAATTAGCACTTTTAGTGTGAAGGTTTACTCCAGCATCCGACTCTGAATATTGAACTATTATTTGCCTTTAAACTTGCGTCCATTCGAATCCATAAAATTGGTTACTATAATTTTAGGATAAAATACATTTATTCTATCATCTAACTACTGTAAAGTGCTCAAACAATGGCTACAACAAAAATTAAAAACATATAAAAAAAGCACGAACAATGAGCATAAAATACCCAAACCAGAAATTAAATGCAAAAACAAGCGAAACAAGTCACAAAGTGGTTCAGTAAGATGTTTTCATCCGCTTTTGCATACACAACATAATAATACCATAATATCATGATAATAACAATCCCCCCTACCGGCTTTTGGCTAATTCTAAATGGCCAAACATCATGTGTTTCCATGGGAACAAAATGATATAACATAAGAAATAAATTGTTTAGCCAACGAATCGAAGAAATAAATTAACTAGATGCGTTGCGTTTTTTGTAACTCACAACCGGATTCTCATGCTCATCTTTTTTTGAGTGCTCCTACTCCTTAAAAATTTGGATGTCTATCCGTCATTTAGCAAGTATGGAGTTGGTTTTGCCAACTTTGCAGGATATAGTTGCTCATTTTCAGCCAATGGCTCATAGGCGAAATGTTATAAGTATTATTGGTCGTCTCCTTGTGGCGGCAGCATCTTATTTTATATGGGTGGAACGTAACAATCGCTTATTCAAGAATGTTAGAAGATCATCGGATGAGATTCGTGATACCATCATGATTACAGTCAGATGAAAGCTCCTTACTTTTCGGTTCAAGAATACTACCGAAGTGAATGAGCTTCTTAAGCGTTGGAAGATGCCTAGCAATTTTAGACTCTATGGATAAGCTGCTAGAATCCTCATGATCTTTAGTCGTAGGATTTGTTTTTTCGATGTATGGTTGTATGCATTCAGCTAGGTTATACGGTTTTGTGGTTTGTCACAACCGTGTAGTGGAAGTTCAAGCTTATGCTTGAGGTTAATGTGGTACTCTGCCACATTCCATTGTACTTAACTTTCATGTGATTAATATATTTACCGAGGTAACCCTTTACCTAAAAAAAATCAAGATTAATTTTCACTCCTCGGCAACGGCGCCAAAAAATTGATGTGTCGTTGTGTGGTGTATATTTTATTGTTTTAAGTTTTAAATTTATATTTTGCCGACAAAACAAAAAACAACACTTTAACGGGTAGTGTACTCGATCAGTAGTAGTTTCGTGGTAAGTAGGGTGTCGATCACTAAGAGCGAGGTTAAATCTATCAATTTAATTAATATCTTGGTTATCTAATCTATGTTAATTCTATTCTAATCCTATTTTAAACCTATGTCAGTCTAAATCCTAGTTGTAATGCGAAAAGGGGGTTTTCAGCCTAAGAGACTGGCACGGTTTGGTTGGTGACTACAATCAATTCAAGACACTGTTACCCACGCAAGCTAATAGACAAAAGATAAAAGAGTAGTCAAACCTTATATAAGAAAACTGTATTAACCATTATCAATCCGATTAGAACGTTGGTTTGTTTATTAAGTGCAATGAGTTCTTCTCTCGAGGTGGCATATCATTCTTAAGACTTAGGCGTTACATCATCCTAAGACCTAGACACATTAATTCTGTCACAATTAAAGCATCCACATAAAGCATCCTTATTTGCTGATTATAATCTATCTTAGGGATTAAAGTAATGGTGATCTTGTTAAACCCTAGCTCATAGAGACTTTACCCACTTACCGCTTAATGGCAATCTATACACTAGTAGTCTACTTGTCCAACTATCCAATGGAATCAGAACGTTATTTGTTGAATTATCTAGGTCAACTGATAGTCAACAGATCAATAAAAAACATTGCCATATCCAATTAACTAGTTAAGCCCGAAACGTATCCTAGACACACACTTAGAAGGAAATTATTTGTGTAACTATTATTCTAGGTGTATAAATTACTATATGGAGAGCTATCACGGACTCTAGATCCGCTTGGTCCACTTAGCTAGATCCAGTTGAATGATAGGTCGCATACAAAAGCGCGTAAACAAGTATAAATTGATAAACATAAACAAGCATACAACGATAAATCAAGAAATCGGTATAAACAAATACCAAACATTCAGATCTTCATAATAATGGCTAATACCCGAAGGTATTAGCCTTTAAACGTCATAATAAATACAAGAGTAATAATTTAGCCATGGTAAACTAACCGAGTTAACTAATGATACTAAAAACTGAATGATTACAAAAGTATATGGATTTACACGATGTCTCCTATAGAATTGAATACGTTGCTCGACCTCTTCTGCTATTTTTCTCTTCTGAAAATCGAATTTTGTGGTTTAGGTATCGAGAATATGATTTAGCACACTTAAAACTTGTTTTTGAGTTTTCTATTTATAATGTCTGGAAGTCGGTTCAATACGGCGTATCCAATGGGTTGGATATGACGTATTATGGATTTCTTAGAGTAGGGACCATGTTTGATATCTTCCATAATATTATATTGATTCCATATCTTGAATACGGCGTATTGAGTCCTCTGGATAAGGCGTATTGATCTTTAGTCTTCTGTGGTCTTTGGTGAGTGCAGGCACAAATACGCCGTATCTTCTTGATAGATCGGTATAGCTTCAGATAGTAATCTTCAAAATATCTTCATTTAAGCTCCAGAATGCGCGCCTTTTGCTATGTTTCACCAATTACTCCATAATTACTGCAATTCTCAAATATAAACGATTAAGTAACAATTCTTTGCAATAACTATACAAAATGGGTTAATATCGTGGGATAAACGATGCTATAAAATAGACGTTATTTGATGTCATCAAATATCCCCCGCGAGTTGAAAATCCTACATGTCCTCATGTAGCCCTGTAGAAGTTTTTAAAAAATGTATCCCTAAGGATATTTTCTGTTAAAGCATTTATTCGATCTATTACAAGTACACAACCAAACACCTCACGAAATAGGAAGATGAAAACACTTAAATCACTCAACTAATCTATGTGGTAACATGTAACTAATTCGCTCAATTGCTCGGTCGTGACGAGTATTCTATCATAAGCTTGGCAAGGATACACATCTCCACCACTAAAGCCAATGAGTAACAAGTTTATAAGGGTAAATATGTGTTTTTGTATGGAAGGCGTACGGTTTGATCATTCAACAATCTTTCACCAGAAGTACCACTCCAACAAGGCAGCTGAAGCACACATACACACCAGGAACGCCAGGATAGACATGTGTGTTCGATCACATCCCCAATCGAATTTAACCAACGGTTAGGATGAAGAATGATATAGGGTAGGAACCTTCTAACTTTCACCAAAAGTCGTAAACCAACAAGGTACAAGACATGCATACACACCCGAAACTCCAGGATAGACATACATGTTCGTATGAATCCTCATTCGCGTAAAAATCAGGGTAATCATTAGTGAGTGGGAAGTAAATTGAAGTTAAATAAAATTCAAGAATACAAAGAGATTAAGACTTAAGATACAAGTTCTGGAGACTTATTGTCCAAACCTTATTATACAAAGAACAACCTATTTAACAACGTCTTGATCATGATATTAAAAAACAACAACCTAAGTTGGCGTTCCCTTAACGGTCAACTTCCCAATCATCCCAAAACTTTACATACTCTACAAGGTAAGTGGCGATATCTTCCACTTAGTACATGTAATTCCTTCGGTAATGCTCTTTGCGAAACGATTATCTTCAAACTTTCCTTCTCTTTTTTGTTGCGATTTTTCTTTTTTTTTCTCTTTTTTGAATACCAATGCTTCAAATATTGGTGTAGTTTCACCATCTTCATGATCATAATAATTTTGGATAATTTCTTTGATAGTTCCTTCATTCTTCGGATTCACCATTAATTGTGATGGTAGTAAAATCACATGAGTTTTAACTACTAATATACATTCCCATTTGCAATGTGCAAATTTCCAACCACACCAAAGATAGAAAATGACACAAGACTCGGGAAATACAAACTTTACACTTTAAGCAACTAGCAACTGTAAATTAAACTTAATCTAACAGGGTAGGTTAAGGTGTAAGGGTGTAACGAAACAAATAATTGGTGTAATTCCTAAAGGATTGGCTCCACGGGTTGTTCTAGTAGATCTTCACTCTAAAGATGAGAGTGGAAAAGGGTTTAAACTAGATTGTGTGATGAAAAAGCATCTGAATCCTAGCACGAACAGCACACACACAGAATTCCAGAAAATATGCATTCCACCAACTTCGTCGATATTTCTTTCACGAGGTCCTGTATATTATTGTGGTCTCGAATAGATATACCAAGCCAAGTTCTAAAGTCTACAACATCACTGACACACTCATATTTTTGTGGAATTTAGGTAAACATTTGGAAACAGAAAGGTTAAATCCTTACTATATTTATCAAGGATTATTGTGTGCGGGTTATGTACCATGTAATTTCACAAAAGTATGCTTGAAATTTTTTAAATTTGAGCATAATTTAAGCCTTTTATTATGAAAATTTAGGACAAGTAAACATTCTAATTCCATCCCCCCACTTGAATTATGCAACGTCCTCGTTGTATATGTAAAACATTAAATACGGGAATTTAAAAGGAATTAAAATGAGAAACTTCCCTAATATTTGCTCGGTAGATTCTCCAAGTTGTGTTTATGAGCAAGATAGTTTGTTGAACAACCGTCTTGAAGTTTCAAGACTCCAACACTTTAAGATTTCCAGATTTGTAAATTCTTCACCAATATTCGTTGATATTTCCTTCACGAGGTCCTGTGTAAAATATAGGAAAAACGGATGCATTTCTATCTTGGTATCTACGGTTAATTTAAACTAAACTAAAACAAACTAAATACGGGTCAGACTGTAGATACGGCATATCAAGTAAATGAATACGACATATTCGTAAAACTGACAATAATGTTTTTAAAGTGCATGAAAAATAAAGACTGATAACGTCCAGACATTCAATACACCGTATGGTATGGGGCGGATACGTCGTATTGAAGTCTGGGAAGACATACTCGATAATAAAATTAAATAACATTCCAGATTGTCTCCCAGGAAGCACTTTTGTTTAAAGCGAAGTCTTTAAGTTAGAATTTTCTTCAGCTTCTCTTCTTTACGTTACTCTAGTCACCATCCATCCTTCGTCCATAATCTAAAAGATTTCTTGGTAAGCTTGGCATGCATCTCTTCTCGTCATAATAAGACCATCGTATTCGTCTTCTTTTACAGCAACATACTCTTCATCATCATTGAACGAATATTTATGTTGTAGCTACACAAATCACTTACACAATCATATTTGATTATTTGGATTAAACAAGAAAATAAGATGAGATGATAAAAATAATTTTAGAGAGAGAAAGTAAGGAGAAAAATAAGAAGTGGTTGATATACTTGCAAAGTTACAAATGAGACCAACACCCTCTCCATCATTGGATAGGGGTATTTATACTTAAACATAAAGGCTTACTTTCCTTATGTATTTCTACGGGCCGGGCTTGGGATTACTTGGGCTTTCGCCCGATACACGTGACCGGTTAGCTTACATTTAAGAGCCCGTTTATCCGTCTTGCCTATTACAACGTATATTAATTAATGATCGAGACGTAATATAATTAATGAACGAACTTCCATTGTTCGACTCAATATTTTGAGGCTAACAATATCCCCAGAAGTAAGTTCATTATGACACTCCTTCGTGAGATCAATGAGATTGCTTTTGTCGTTAAGTTCTTGTCTTTGTCTTGGTCTTTATATTGTTGTAAGCTTGTTCCTTCATTGTGATCTTTGATCTTAAGCCTTTGTCATCGTCTTTTGACTTTGTCTTTGTGTCTGAGATCTTTAAATCTTTATCCTTCCGTCTTGATCGTCTTTGCCACCTTGCGATCTTGTGTCTTGACCAACATGCTCATACTTTGCATCATCTTGAAAGCTTGCTAACAATCTCCCTTGATAGACTTGATATCTTTGAAGGAAGATCTTGTATATCAGAGTTTGTGCGGAAGTCTTTGTCTTTAATTCTTGAGCTTTCATGATTCTTGAATCTTGATGCTTATAGTATGTCTTTGTAGTTTGAGCATGAGCATGTGGTAATGAATCCGACTTCAGCTGGAATAAGGCATCACCATCTCCATCTTTATGTATCCTGAAATAAAACAGTTAGCAATAAAGCGTGTGGACGAATATGGCTTTGTCATTCGTCCGGATTTGGTTAGATTAACCTTCGGTTTCGTAGGACCGTTTTACAGTATAAATACTGTACCTGTGATCAGGTAGATTCAAAGAATCTCCTTGACAGGGTTTCCAACTCAAAGCGTAGGATCTTCTAACATAGATGTATTAGATTTACCATGCTTGCTAGTTCTCATTACCAAAATGTCTCAAAGCAGACAACACGGTAAGAGTGAATCAGATAGTTACTATCTTTCTGATTAAGCCGTCAATTCATTTCCTGGAACAAGTTTGATTCACATTGAATCGCACCATCATTTCTTTCCAGTTGACACAAGTTTAATTCATATAGAATCTCGCAAGTCACCTACCAAGAGCTTGTTTGATGTTGGCTCAAGCAGGATTTCCATCTTCATTGTGAGTACATAAGTATCACTCGGATGTTCTAGCACAATCACAAGGATAATGTGTAGGACTCTTGTTCACAGCTTGTGAGCTAATTGGTGTTCAACAAGTGTTAGTAATGGAATGTGTCCTAATGAGATTTATTTATGGATCTCTTGGCTTTAGACTCGATTAGTGCATTTTTGTTTTAGTAATCGGAGGCTGGAGCAGACTGCCACCTATTCAATATCAACTATCTCTGAGTGAGAAAGTCAATAGAAGTCGTGTGTATCTCCGTGACAAATGAGACAAGATACTATGTTAAGGGAAACCCGAATGGCTGGGAATGGTTGTGCATTGCATCACTGGGTCCATGATGTCATCTTCAATATCAGCAATCAACATTGTGATTCTGACAGCATATGTATTGACCCGGTTTCTGCCTAAGTTGTGTGGAGGGCTACTTTCTTTAGACCCTTTATCCATACATTTCTTTTTAATTCTTCAACCCCTTCAATGCTTACCAAGACGTCATTACTAACACCTTGTTATGATTGTTCCAGTGTTAGCTCAATCTTAGTCGGCATTATTCCCTTAAACACATTCATCTCCAATCATACCTACGGACTGCTATTTCTAACTATGAAGTGTCCTTGGGTAGATCCCTCCGGTTCTGGTTGGCTCATAGGACAAATACCTAACCTTACCACCTTATGACTTCAAATGCGTCATGAAATAAGATGTTGTAGGGTATGAGATCGTAACCATAAAACCTTTTTCGAAGAGTATCAAGCACTGTGAGTCAATAAGATCACTTATTATTTTCAAGATCACATTTTAAATACATTTCTCCCCTTATTTTAAATACTAATTCACTTAGTTTTTAAAATACTTTGTGATTAAAATTTGTCTTGAAATACCATGGGGAAAACTTTTACTTAGCATGAATTACATGGAACATATACTTGCTCCCCCTTGATTTTACATATGTTTGACACCAAAAATAATGATATCAGGTTGTAAAATGAATATAAAATTGAGGGTTAGCATTGTTGAGCACACAATTTTAAAAGATTATGAATTGTCATTGAAGAATTCTTGAAAAAATGTGCTTAACCACCTAATCATCTTATAACATTCAAGTTATTAAGTAGTCATTATTATTCCTGTTATGTTATTGAGATTAGTGTAAATGTTTTGAATACCCAAAGAATTTAAGAATAGTATCCAAAATCATTAAAACGTTGTTTTTTGAAAAACTCCCCCTCAAACTTTGACTCATTTAAAAAATGACACCAAATGTAGAATAATTGTCTTGAAAAACAATATGAGGGATAGAGTGTTAAACACATAATTTTGAATGATTTTGAATTGTCATTGAGAAATTCTTGAAAAATTATGTTCAACTTTTTTGAAAAACCAAATGTTAGAAGACTTTTCTTCTAACGCTAAGGATAAGCGCACTTATGCGTACACTCTCCTTTGTCGTTCGGGTCCGAGTTGCAATCTGAGAGTGATTACAAGTCATAGATAAAAATAGAAATGACATATTTTGAAAGCATTTGAAACTCCTGTTCGAACTTCATTTACATGCCCGTGTTGATATTAATCAACATTTCTAGGTACGTAAATGTTATCGATTCCAAGAGACATGTCGAGAAGAATATTTTTTGAAGCATTTTTTGATTTTTTGATTTTGTATTTTCTTTTTGAAATTTTATATATTTGTATTTTTCTTTTTTTCAAAAATATGTACATGTTGATGTTTGATTAAGTATCAAGCAGATTCATTTGTCAAAACCTCCAGTTCTGCTGGAGTCAAACATCTCATACCAATTCGCCTGACAAGATACTGAAACCTATCTTCGGATAGGGCTTTAGTAACATATCGCAATTTGGTATTCAGTTCTAACAAGTACAATTCAATTATACCATTTTCAACCTGTTCCTTGATGAAATGATATCGAGTATGGATGTGCTTGGTACGGGAGTGTTGCACGGGGTTGCATGAGATTGCTATGGCTGACTGAGAGTCGCAATACAACGGTATTTTGTTGTAGTTGAAGCCATAATCTTGAAGCTGTGTCCTCATCCACATTACTTGAGCACAACTTGCAGATAACGCCACAGTATTCACCTTTGAGGCATGACCATCTACAATACCAGTCTTTGCTTCTTTGACATCCAGCTGACTAACTTATCACCTAGGAACTGTATTCCTCCAGAAGTGCTTTTCCGAGTATCAACGCAACCGGCATGATCAGCATCTGAAAAAGCTGTTAGTTCAAAGCCAGAACCCTTCGGATACCATAGTCCCATGTTAATGGTACCTCTTAAGTATCGAAAGTTCCTTTTAACCTTCTTTTAGAGGTTGTTTTTTCAGTCGGTCTTGCTAGTATCTTGCATAATACAAAAGCTTAGCACTATGTCCTGGCTCTAATAATGGGAGATAACATGAGTGACCCGATTTTACTAAGTTAGTTAGTTTGGGTCTACGGGTTCACCACTCAAGTCTGCATTCTAATTTAGGTTTCGTAGCCATGGTTGTACCAAATGCTTTGTCCTTTTTCCTTACCAGTTTATTTATAGAATCTCTACAAGTATATTTGGCCTGGTTGATAAAAAATAAGATGGGGATTGGTGGATCTGAAGTCCTAAATAGAATTTCATTTCCCCCATTAAGGACATCTCAAATCTACTGTGCATTAATTTTTGAAATCATTTAGAAAATTTAGGGTTCAAAAATAATGTCATCAACGTAAATTTGCACAAGTAGAATGTCTTCCCCGTATTTTATCGTGAATAGGGTCGGGTCAATGATACCTTTAGTAAAAGCTTTAGAAATTAGGAATTTTGACAGTTCATCATACCAGGCTCTCGGAGCTTGTTTTAATCCATATAGAGCTTTCCTTAGACGGTAAACTTTTTCTGGATGATCAGGATCAACGAATCCGTCTGGTTGTGTAACATAAACCTCCTCCTTCAATGGACCATTAAGAAATGCCGTTTTTACGTCCATCTGATAAATTGGAAAAGACTTGTGTGCAGCATATGCGACAAAAATCCTGAACAGCTTCCAAGCGAGCAAAACTGAAGTAATGATTCTTTGAAATCAATACCTCTTTCATGGCATAACACCTTTTTGCTACAAGTCGTGCTTTATTGCGAATTACAGTTTGGTTTTTATCCCTTTTGTTTATCCATAACCACTTTAGCTTGATTACGTTCTTGCCAAAAGGTTTATCAACGAGTTCCCAGACTTGTAGTATGTCAAACTAATGAAGTTCTTCCTGCATTGCTTCTATCCATGCAGAATCAGCCATTGCGTCCTTAATGTTTTTCGGTTCAACAATACTCACGGTGAGTGCGAACATACACATTTCAGGATCAGTTGCAAGTTGTTGTCTTGTTTGCACTGGCTTGGATGGATTGCCACGAACTTGAGTTAACGGGTGATCTTTTGTCCATCGGTATTCGGAATCTTGAGGTTGATTGAAGGTATGCATATTTGAAGTACCAATATTGCGTGAGGAAGACTCAACATTTTCTTATACCGGTGTACAGAAAGGATTGGTAAATTTTGCTTGATTATCGTTGTTTTCCTCAGCATGAACATTTGTTGGAGTTGTCAGTTCTGATGTAGGTTGAATATTCGTTGAAGTTAGTGTGTCCTTTTGAGTAGAATTGTCGGTGGGAGAAGAAGACTTGTTGACACGAGAAGTACCATCATTGAAAAATTCATCGTACAAAGGACCGAAAAGAAGATCCAACTCCTGTTGTGATGGAACTGTTGCATCTGCTGAAGGAGAAACATTTTGTAGTTCTGGTGCGGGGTCAGGGTTGTCATAATCTGACGCCTTATGTCGTTGGGGAACGAGGCCTGAAGTGTCATTAACAACTTTTGAAACCATCTTTAAACTTGACTGTTCATTTCCGTGGTCGTAAATTCCGAGTTCTGAACTGTTATGATCAGAAGTCATTGCTTATTCATCAGATGAAAATTCCTTAAAGCCCTGGTTTCTTAGATATCAGTCTTTTCAGCAACCAAACTCAGAGTCCTTCCTTTGTAGGATTTAAAGATGTACCTGCATGTATGTTAAGTGTACCTGCACTGACATCAAGAGTTTGTTTGCATTCATATTGGTTAGTGATATCGTCATTTGAACCATTTGTGGGTTCACTGTCAACCTTAGTTGTGCTAGAGGTGAATATTGGTTCGTCTTTAAGTATATACTTATATAGCAACCCTAATACAGATCCTAACCGAATGCCCTTGACCAAGGCAAAAGGTCAGGTTTCGTATTTCGAAAACGCGTTCTGTTCATGGTGTTAGGGAGTAGAAGTTTGAGATACAATTCTCTTCTTCATTAAAGAATGCATTTCGAGTGTTTGTTTAAGAACTCAGTGACTCTGTCCAGTGCGAACAGAAATTTCTGGGCTTGAAGAGATTTCTTTTGGCATCATCTGTGAGAAAGTACTTTAAAACTTCTGGTGTTTCATCCTTGGAACGTAGAAAAGAGAGTCCACGTGTTTCTGGAGTAGTCATCGATAACAAATTACCGGTTTTTTTTTATTCCCATTGATACTAGCAACCAGCATTGGACCACACAAAGTCTGTGAATGCATATTTAAACCGTCCTTTGAACTTGGAACGAGTATTTGACTTGAATGAACTTGTTTTGCTGTTTACTCACTTCACAAGAGGAAATAGGTTGATCCTTTACATACTTCAGTTTTGGTAAACAAATCACAACATTCTTTCTTTGTTGAAGTTGATTTAGTCGAAGTTGAGATGCGAAAGTCTTCGATGCCAATAACCTCGCTTGAGTTGGTGAATCGTTAGTACAATCAGACGATTGGAGTTGATGAAGTTGTTTCCTTGTGAAGAGAAAATTGTCTAGAGACAGTCAACGATTACGGTTAGTAAATCGTTCCTTGTAGATCTCTAACAAAAACACGTAGATTTCCGAAATGCATCTCCAAATGCATCTCAGAATTGACCAACGAGAAAAGATGATGATGAGAATTCGACGTTAGTATACCCTTTTGATCTGTGATATTTCCTTAAACCCAATCTCCATATCCAAGAATTGGAGCAAATTGATCATTGCCAAAAACAACGAAACGGTTACCCAAGTATTTTTCAATACAAAATTGCCACAGCAGCGATAGATTGGCCGTCATGTGCTTTGTGGATCCAGAGTAACAATGAATAGGAGGTGTTGTACAATCTTGTAAGAGAATTAGTGACGATGGAATACTTGGACATTTTGGATCCTAATGTGATTTGTGAGTTTTAAGACATTAGGTATCCTAGTTACATTATCTATGGAAAAACTAACTTTCTTAGTCAGCTATCGTTTCAACTGTAAGGGTACCCTTTTCAATTTTGTCTTAGGAAACCCTTGTTATGCTGGTATGGGCATTGTTTACTATCCACCATTTACACGCCTTATTCTGTCTTCTGATACAACATCTCTATAGTAACTCTTTGGAATTTGTGATAGTGGATTCTTGATGCAACTGTTTTATTATGGGGTGTTGACAGATTTGTTTCGCTTGACTTTTCTTGGGTTTTCTAGTACTAATAGGCAATACATTAGGCTTTTTAGTTCTAGCATTCACGTTCACTCAAATACTTTGAAACACAAGCAATCTGATTCGAATTTAAACATACATTTTCCACAGTAGCACAAACAACATTTAACATTGAAGTTCTGGACTTTTAAAAACTGTTATTAACAGCAGTTACAAACTCTTGTTTGATTCGAATTACCTAGAAATCCTAGGGTGGTTTTCTACTTCAGTCTTCTTAAATTCATTGGACTATTGTTTGGCACGGACCACTTATCTTTCGTTTGTTGATCCTAGGCTGTGGTCTGTCGCTAACATTAGTGTGGTGAGTTACTCCTGTAGATGTGGATTCGCGAGAGTAGTATTCCTAGAAATCTGATTCAACTGTGGTGCTCTAGTTTATGTGGTACTACTTGCAATTCGATACATGCATGGTTTAATCTCAATTTGTGATTTCTTACTGCTTGCATTGCTGGTTTTAGGCAAATTTGTGGACGTGGCTGGTTTGATTAACCCTCTGACTCATTAGGTTTTTGAAACCGGACTTTTTTGTTGCAAAATTTCTTCTCTCTAAGAGGAGTTTAAAAAGGAGTCAGTTTTCCTAAAACTGATGTTTTTTTAATCATTTATGCATGTGTTGTCGAACAAACAGATGGTTTATCAAACTTAGTGTCCACTGATTTTCTTTATATTTTTCAAGAGTTCTTTAACTCACTTATTGCATTGTTCTTTGTCTTGCAAGTTGAGCTTTTCAAATCTTGTATTTCCAAATATTGTTCACGTTCCTTTCGGAAATACATTTGACGCTTTTTCTTTGCATACTGTGTCATTTTTAGTTGTTCTGACATTCTTTGATAATAAGCGATTCAAGAGAAATTGAGTGTTTTTCTAATTTAGCTATACTCCGTATAAAGCTCAGTGTAATCTCTTTACTTACAAAATCTGTTAGTTCTGAAAGCTTTTGTGCAAGACAGTCACATTTCCCTGACTTTATGAAGATAGAAGCATTGTAATTCAAGTGATTACATCTATAATCAGATGAAGATTGCAAATAAGAACGCATTACATCTTTAGACACATTCTTTCAAAAGCATATCATTACATGTTGGAAAATTTGTATTATCAGATTCCAGTTCCATCTGATGTTCCATCTTCAAGAGATTAAAGTACTTTTAAATCTGCACTGCATTAATTGATTATGTTCATGTATAAATGTGTAACATCATTCTGAGTCATAAGGGCATGGGGCATCATAAAACATATCTTTAACTAGGATTTCCATATCTTGCGCAGTTGGGTTACGAAGATTGAAGAAGGTCATTTGTTTTTTCAATATTTTTCCCATGCCTTTTTTGGATCAATTTCTTTTAGATGATTAATGTTATTCGTATGACATTTATATCATTGTCTACTTTTGCTTATTTGAATTTAGACATGGTAAGTAATCTATGTTTTTGAAAAATATTTGGGTTTTGTTTTCACAAATGATTTTCTCCACATTTTTTTCTATATTTCATTTGCTTGTTTCGAGCTGAATTTCATATGCTAGACGGGGGTTTAAAAAATTTAATTAAAGACTGTTTTTAACTTTGTGTAGTCAAATGGTTTCACAAAGTCTTTATTCAATTTCGATCGACTCTCGTTTTCCCAGAGTCAGAAGTCTCTTCCATACTCGAGGGAGAGTTGTTGTAGGATCAGAGCTGGTCATATGGGATCGCATACAAAACATGGTATCTCATTTTGAGCTTTTTGAGGTATCCTTGGATTGGCAAAGGTAGGTCTTCCAGTTAAATGTTAGCGGCATTTGGATGCTAACATATGGAATTGGTTTGGATTGATTTACTCCCTTTGTAAACAATTTCATTCAAAAACTTTAATCCTGGTTTTCCTTTGAAATCTTTTGTCAATATTTTTTCTTCCTTAAGCTTTAATTACGTTATTACCCTTGGTTCTATCCTTGAAAAGACATTCGTAAGTGTGACTTGGTTCAAAAGACTATGTTTGACTAACCATCATGTTTCTCTTTGACATACCCCCCATGATAAATTTCATAGCTTTAACTTTTAAACCGCCGTGAGCTTTTCACCCATTTGTACCAATCAAGATAAAAGGCGAACCTAGGGAGCTTTTGTGGATTCACGAGAACCCAATAAATGTTTGTTGCATGGTAAAATTTTCATTAAAAATCTCGATTTCTTATAGTTGAACTTGATCTTGAGTTTTTGTGTCACATAAATACATGTCTTATTTACTTAATTCATTGATATGTCAAAAAAAATACATGTAATCTTAATTTGCATATTAGTTTTTATGGAAAACTCAAAGGGGGATTGAATAGTTTTTACCATTTTAAAATTAAAAACTAGATTTGTTTACTTATGTGAACTCTATATGAGTCGTTTAAGATAACATTTGATTTCATTTCAGAGTTTAACAAAAGCACCATGTTATTAGTGTTCACTAATATGAAAACGTAAAGATTTTAATACATAACTAAACGTTTAAAAGTAATGCAGTAAATATTCCGTGTGATGAGACCACAAAATGCGACTCAAATATGATGCTCCAAAACGCTATCCAAGTAGCATGCAATTCTGACCTGAGAAAACATGCATAAAAGTGTCAACATAAAGTTGGTGAGTTCATATGTAAGTATAAATGTTGGACCACAAGATTTCAAAGTGTATGATAAATGTAACACATACAATATCACAAAATGTAATTACGATTTCACTAAGCTCATGACACTAAAGCTACAACAATGTATGTGTGCAAATTAATGCAAATAATGTGCCCGTGTAGATGTTCAACCCGCAACATCAAAAGTCCGATATGGTATACGTTCGTTAGTTCGGTCATCTGAAACTAGTAAGCGCTACTTACCCAAATGGGGATGTCAATCCCAAATAGATCTATTTATAACACTCGCGCTTACACAAAGTAATTAACAGTTCATTATACTGGGCATAGTGGGTAAACGTTACTTAGGCAAATCCGTAATCGTTTAAAAGAGTACTTGCGTCCAAATGTAAAACAAGTCATGTATCCCACCCTGAGATTTATAAAATAGTGATAAATAAGTAAAGCGGAGCTATAAACTCACCTCTGGTGAAAAGTATTGATTTTAGGAAATCAACGAAGGAAAGCAGTCACAATATGTCTCGTATGCAACCTATTTAATTATAGGTTGGTTTAGAATAATGCAAGCGAAAATAGAATGATACGAGCAAACAAAGGCGGCGAAAAAGTCCTAAAATCTTTTAAAAAATAACACTACAAAGAAGTAATTTTCCCACTTCCTAAATCTACTTAGGGAAACAAATAACGAAGAAGAATGAAAAGAGTATAGACCGAAAACGGAGTTCTTTTGACCCAAAAACGAGTCGAGACAAAAATCCCAGTACCCGGACTCGTTCTTTAAAAAGAAAAGTGCGTAAAAAAATGACCTGACGATATTTTTTGTATTTTTCTACAAACTATATGACAAAAGAAAATTCTTCTAAAAAAGCAAAATATTTTTTTGATAATTTTTGTATTTTTTATGAATTATTTAAACTTTTAACGAAATTAAATTATAAAAAATATTAAACTATTTCGAAAAATTCTGAAATTTTTTCTAAAAATACTTTACACTATAAAAATCCTACGAAAAATAAGAAACAGAAAGTTGCTTAACGAATAAGCCCAGGAATAAGCTTATACAGCTTATAAGCTTATAGGCACAAAATCACTATAAATATAAAGCCCTTGAGTCTTTAACCGAAAAGGACCCTAAGGGCGCCTAAGTGGTATGGTGGGTGTTATAAAATGGCGGCTGTATCTGAGAGGTCACGGGCTTCGATGTCTTGCCACCCTCACCCGGACCTCTTGTCTTTCCCCTTTTTTTTTTCGAAAACTCAAAAAAGCAAAGTTGTTAAACTCGTGGGCTTAACACTTTGTCTTCTACAACTTTTTCTAAAAAGCACTAAATAAGCCTAAAAAATAAGCTCAAAGGTCGACAGTAGCTTATAATGGCTTAAAAGTGAGAAAAAATGCTAAGTCTTGGTGCACTTTGGGGACAAATAAGCTAGGACTTGGAAAAATAAGCAAAAGGGGGTCTACACTTACCGCCAAATAAGCTTAAAAAGCCTAATAAAAAGGCTAAGAATAATAAGCCTGGAAACAATAAAAGGCTAATTGACAGAATTTAAAAACAAGCTTAATGGCTAAAAGGGCTCAAGTCTTGGACAAATAAGCTAGGTAAAAGGGCAAATAAGCTCTTTAGAAACTAACTATTCCACCTTAATAAGCAAAAAGGGATCAAATATAAGCAATGGGGTGAGCTCAATAAGCCAAGAAGTGGCTTAAAACCCACAACAGTACTAACTTGGGGGTTAGTACTGTTGGTGTAAATGTGGGCTTAAAAAGCTCAATAAGCACCAGGAAAGGGGAATAAGCTAACACAACTTAGTAAACAAACAACATAAGCTAAAAGGGACGAAATTGAGCTTATGACTTAAGTTGAATAAGCCAGAAAAGAAAAATAAGCAATTCCTACCCTAAACTTGATCAAAAACAGTCAAAAGCCAAGTTTGGGCTTAAAAATAAGCCATCAAATAAGCTCACTAAGATCTGAAACTTAGAAGGCTTATACAAGAGCTTATAAGCTCTTAAAATAAGCCAAGAGATTGGGCTTAAGTGGACTTAAAAGCTAAGCAATGAGAGCTTAAAGTCTCCCCTTTGCACCAGGGGAGATTTTGAGCTAAACTCAAGGGCTTATTTGACAGCTTTTAAAAAGCTGTCAAATAAGCTCTAAACAAAAAATTAAGCTAAAACAGATTGAGTACCCTAGCTTATGGACTTATGCACCAAATTTTAACTTTTAAAAATCATTTTTACTTGCTGATTTTTGATGGTGAAAAAGGGTCTTTGCTTTTTTAAAAACTGCCACTTAAAAAGTCTTGAGTGGTTTTGACTTACCAAGTCAAAAGACAAAGAGGTTTGGGCAGCTTGTATTTAACACACAAAAGACTCACTTTAGGACACTAAAACTTAAGATCCAAGTGCTTATCTTAAATAAGCACTTGAAGCTCTTTGAAAACACCACAGTTCACAAAATGACTTAGAAAAACTTTTAAAAATCAATTTTCAAACTTAAAAACTTTTAAAATAGCTTCTTTTTTTTTTTTTTTTTTTTTTTTTTTTTTTTTCTATTAAGCTTAAGAACTTAAGCTAAACCTAACTAAATGACCCCAACCCATGCCAAAGCCATTTTGACCCGTTTTAAGGCTTATGCCAAACACCCCCTTAATTTCTAAAAATGGTTTAAAAACTTTTAAAAAACTGTTTTAACTCATAATTCTTGAAGAGAGTAGACAAATAAGCATTAAACAACCTAGATGAACAATAATAAGCAGGAAATAAGCACTCTAATTAGCTAAAACATAATAAGCAAAAAAAATCTAAAAATTGAGACTTTAAAAGAGAGAAATGGAATTACCTTTGTCAGCTTTTACATGCGCCTTTGGAACCCTCAAGGGCTTTCAGCTTACATGCTCTGGCCTTATATAAATAAGCCCAGCTGAATAAGCCAATAAGCTCTTCCCAATTTAGCTTATCTTCCAAATGGCTTATTTTTGATTTTTTTTAAACAAAAACTTATAAAACTATTAACTATGATGATTCAAGTTTTTTAAGCCTTTAATAAGCTTCAGTAAGCGCTTATAGAAGTCTTATTTAACATATTATAAAGGTTAATTTATATGATTTATATAAATTCTTAAAACGGGTATAATTCTTAAAAACTTCAATGCTTCATTAATGGATAAAAAGGGTACAAAGAACTTCAAATAAGCTGTAAATAAGCATGAACAAACATAAATTTTGCTGAATTGAAAATTAATTAACTAAATAAGCTACACCCTTTTTCGGCTATCACTAAGACCCTATTTATACTATAAGCTATGTCTTCAGCTTCTTCTTCTTGTGTTTCTTTTGTGAGAGACTTCAATGAGTAAATCCAAGCCATCCATAGTCCTTGTGCTTCTTTTAAAACCATCTTAGCCATTGGTTCGGCAAAGGTTGTGGGGAAAAGTGAGATTGCCAATGGCCAATGTTCTCTTGTGGTGCGAAAAGTTTGTGGAGGAGGGGGGTGTGATTTACCCATGGTGGTGGTGGTAGACTACAGGGTAAAAACGGGGTTACAGGGGTTATAGGAATTGGGCGGGAAAACTTTGGGGAAGATAAACAGTAGTTCAAAACTGTTATGGGGGAAAGTTTGGGTAAATGGCAACATAAGCCCCTCATGGTGTTAAGCCTTGTTGCATTCATCGTCCTTGTTGTTAAAACCTTTTGGGGACTTGGCAATTTCAGTCCCCAAAGGTTATTTGACTAATTACACCACACGTCCTTGGTGGTTATAAGTCTTAGGACTTGACAGCTTTGGTCCTTGTAGTATAACTTTGGCATATTGGCAGTTTGGCCCTTCTCTTTTCTTTTTTCTTTTCCTCTTTAAATATAAGTTTAGGGTTTTGGCAATTTTAACTCTTAAACTTATATTTCTTCACATGTTGACTTTTGGATTTGTCGGGGTTGACTTTGACTTTGACCCCACCCCCCCCCAACCCACCTAGTTGACTTTTTTGTGACTTTTGACTTGCATTGACTTTTCCGGCTTCGAGTTGGCTTTGTCTTTTCACTAGTGCTTTTCCATTCCGAGTGGTTTTGTCGTTTTGGCTTTGTTTTTCGTCCTTTTCTTAGTGATCAGTTCCTGCAAATACATTTAGCCAAAACAAGCATATATTTGGCCATTTTAAGTCCGTTTTTGGTTATTTTCAGATCGTTTTAAAGGTAAATAGGTATGTGTAATTAAGCACATACCAAAATCCCCCTATACTAAGGTATTGCGTGTCCTTCACGCAATCTTATGAAGTAAATATTTATGAATAACTAAAAATCTCAATCCCCCTGGACTAATAACTTTGAAAGTGGCTTAGAATGCTTCGTCAAAGGAAATGTAGTGAATCAAAAGCTTCGACAGTCCCGTTTTTCACACTTTTTTTTTGTACACTAACTATCCACTTATATTTTTTTGATTTTTCTTTTTCTTTTCTCGTTTGACTTCCTTTATTATTCAACATTGGCGTTCATAGATATGAGAAACGCCACATAGAATAATCTATGGATGGTCTTGACGGATAATTCATCGTCGCGATTTTGCACTAGTTCCAAACCAAGCAATTAAACAAGATCATTTGTCAATATAAGTATAAAGGCTATAGCACTCATACTTCATGACTTGGGTAACTTTTAACTCCCCAACATGAATTATATGCATTTAAATGTGTGTACTCATTTCAACTCAACCATAGATCAACTTATTTCCATAGTCGTGATTCAAGATGAATCATGACTCAAAGCAACAACTTATTAGGACCTTGTAACTTGATTTTAAAGAACGAGATTTTAACTGTAGAACTTTTTGCAACATCTTCATCTTTATAATCATAAGTTCTTAAAGCTAGGAATGCGTTGCTTAGTTTGAACACCTACCTAGGCCTCGCTCCCTAGTAGGATATCACAACCAACGGCCGATGTTCTTAGTTTGAAAACCCACCCCGTTGCTAGCGTAGTGGGAAATCACAACAACACCTTCTTCCTAATATGGCTAAGGATAAGTGTCTTAGTTTGAACCCTCACCTAGACCTCGCTTCCTGGTGAGATATCACAACACACCAAATCCTTAGAAGTAAAGATGTCTTAGTTTGAACCCCCACCTCGTGGTTAGCGGAGTGGGATATCACGACACATCTTTTACTTGTTCCATATAATCAAATGTATGCTTTAATTGGCCATAGTTTCAAATATTCATGCATTTTTGCCATTCTTCTTTCATTCATGTTCTTTGGCATTTTAACTTTCGTATTATTTAAGAACAGAAAAATCTCGCCCTTTAAAGAACAAAGTTACAAATTGAAGCTTTTTCTAAAAACATTGATTGACTAGATTGAAACTGAATTGAGCACGTAATGATTAGTGAGGTTAGAAGCTAATGGGAAAAAAAGCCACAAGTTACTTTATAAGTTTTAGAATAAACTTGCTCAGCCGGGGGGGGAGCCATTTAAACTTATATTTAACTCTTATCACTTCTTGTTCTTCACTTTATTAAAATTCGAAGCAATCGAATTCGTGAAAGCTTAGCCTACAAATGGTAAGTTGAGGAACTAGCTAGGGCTCAACACGCCCGATCGAGTCAAAAATTATTCTCATTCTACCCATTAGGAAAGTCAAAACTGTGACAAAACACTTATTTTATTTTTGAAAATTTTTAAATTTTTTCAATTTTTTTTGGTATTTTTGCAAAAATTTGGGTCCGTTAAAACGCCCGATTGCCGTGATATCAATCGATTGTAGGCAAAAATCAAATCGAAGCATCCCCCCCCCTCTTACTAGAACTAAAACATCGTCCTCTCTTTTTTGCTCTTTTTTTTCGATGTTTCAAAGGGGTTCTCACGTAAATCTAAGGCCGTTTATGAAGTGTGCCAAAAGATAAAACGTTAGTCGATTAGATTTGGATACTGGATTCCCAAAATGAAGCTGAGGATGTGAAACTCTTGTGGATACTGCGAGCACGAGAGTCTTCACAAACCGGGGAAATACCTGGAATACAACACAAAAGCCACACAAAACATGGACAAAACACGGGTAATGCGAAAATGAATGCTTCCTGACACAAATACATTATTTGTATTCATACTACTGCTAATAAGCATGGGGTGGTGCCCTCCCACGAAGCGCTTGTTTCGGCCGTCCGACGCTTTGACTCGTCCCCCGATTTAATTGGTCCATGGGAACGTCTGGAGATCTGGCCGACAACCTCGGTTGGTGTCTCCTCCAATGTAGTTGTTTTATTACGTATGACTCATTTCACTTTTAAAGTTGGGCCCGGAGTTTTGAGTAACTCGACTGGATGCCATAAGGAAAAAACTTGCGACAATGGTGAATGGTCCGGTCCAATCGGGATTTTCAATTTGCTCGAGAAAATCTTTAGTCTAGTGTTGAATGAGAGAGAACTACGATCACCAACGTTGAAAACGCGGTTTTTGAATTTCTTAGCATCGTGGATCCTTTGGTTTTCTCTTTATAGAATTAAAGAGTTTCGTAGGCTTGATCACGAATGTTTTATTTAGTTCATTCAGTTGAATTTCCTGTATATCACCCGCAGTTTGAACATCAAAATTTGGTATAGCTTGAGGGCAGTTAGGACCCTTTGTGCTCTAACTCGATCGGTAGATGACAAGCCTTCCCGTACACTAACTTATATGGAGTACACCCGATGGGTGTTTTGTAAGCTGTGCGGAAGGCCCAGAGAGCATCATCTAGTTTGTCCGACCAGGAGGCATGATTTTCTCCCACTGCGTCTCTCAAGCATACGCTTTTAAACCACGATTTGACACCTCGCCTTGCCCACTTGTTACCTGTGTGACGGCAGTAGATGTATGATATATACGCTGTGCGGGAGACGATGATAACTCCATATTAAGAATGACCTTTGTAAATGCGATCATTTGCCAAAGTGTTTCCGCGATCACTTATGATTAGCTCGGGCGGCACCAAATCGAGGAAAATAGGTTTTCAAAAATTTGCAAACATATGGGCCCATCATTGGTGGGGAGGCTTTTGCTTAGACCCATTTTTCAAGTAGTCAACAGCCACGGTATGTACTTGTTCCCTCTTGGAAGACGGAGAACAGCCCCATAAAATCAATGCCCCTCAGATGTCAAAGATTTGCCAAACTTGGATGGAGTTTTGTGGCATCTCATCACGATGGTAATTTTTCTTACGTTTGACAAATGTCACAAGTGTTGAAAATTCATGTTCATTTGTAGATGGATTTCCCCTATACACATCCACTCATACCTAATATCTTATACATATTACCACTATAAACTAATTACATATTCCCTCAAATCTCCATAACCCTAACAATCTCCCCCCCCTACATCACCAATTATCCCTAAAAACCCTCCCTTTCACAACTCCACCATAATCCAAATCTCCAAAACAAAAAATCCCCACCCCCCCAAAAAAAAAAAACCCCCCCCCCCCCCCCCCCCCCCCCAACCCTTTTATATTCCATATCACCCATTTTCACTTCTCTCTCCCCCCCCCCCCCCATTGGATGTATTCCTTGATAACGAATGTTTCTCGCATGGTAGTTTGCAAAATCTGCCAAACCATGGGTGGACTATCATCTTTAAGAGCAATAGATCCAAGGTTTCGAGTGGAAATGCTTCATTTATTTTCCTTGTATCTCCTCGATCTTATTTGGCTGAGGATTTTCCGTCTGAAAGATGCATCTGCAGCAAGATTTTCTGCTCCTTTTTTTGTCTCGAAACTCAATGTCAAATTCTTGGGTAGCCATAGGATCCACCGCTTTTGTGCTCTTGCCGAAGACATCCTTTTGGCAAAGTGATACTTGATGGCCAGAATGGTCAGTATACACTATGCTTTTGGACATAACAAGAATATGAACGAATTTCTCAAAGGCCATCACTACGGGCATAAGTTACGTAATTTTTTACTTTTCGCGTAGTAGTGTAGTGAGTTTGAGCTCGCTTTCATAGTTTGCTAGCATAGTGTATAGGTCTGACATAATGCCTTGTTTTTTCTTTGCCCTGAGGACTGGCCCCAATTGCGAAGAAGAAAGTATATCGTAGCCATCGACATCAGTTCAAAGGGCAGTCCCAGTCGGGAGCCCTAATTAGTCGGGAGCCTCAGTCAATTTTCTTTTGAGTGTATTAAAGGATTCGATACACTCTTCTGAGAAGAAAAATGGAGTCTCTTTTTCAGAACAAATGTGTCAGTAGGACGCGGCAATTCTGTGTAATAGTTGTTTGAATCGTCGGGAATTTGAACCGGGTCCCAAGGAAAACTTCGGACTCCTGTGACAGTAGTCGGATGATGGGAGTTTAGATGTACTTCAACTTTAGCAACGATAACCTCAATTCCGACTTAGAAAATTTTGTGTCCGAGAACAATGCCTTCCTTCACCATAAAATGGCTCTTCTCCCAGTTTAAAGACAAATTGGTGTCTTCACACCGCTTCAACATCTTTTCCAAATGGGATAGGCACGTAGGAAAGAGTCCCAAAGACCGGAAAAGTATCATAATACTTCCATTGTTTTTTTCAATCATATCTGTGCGAAGATTTGCCATTATACATCTTTGGAACGTGCCAGGAGCATCCATTGCAAGCCCGAAAGGCATGCGACGAAGGCGAAAGTTCCGTCATGGGCCAAGTAAAGGTTGTCTTTTCTTGATCTTTTGTGGTTCAATTGGGATATGAAAATAACCGAGAAGCCATGGGCCGAAACAGAAGTATTGTTTCCTGCCTAGTCTTACTAGAGCATTTGCGTCCATGAAGGGCCAAGGGGTGATCTTTTCGGGTGAGCCCTTTCATTAAGCTTTTCTGTAGATAAATACATAATGAGCCATCCAGTGACCATGAGTAGGAATCAGTTCCATAATCATCATTTGTGATGAGGTCTTGCCTCCTTTCTTAGGTACACAGCCTGTACCGGGCTTACCCCAAGGGCTGTCAGAGACGGCGTAAATCAATCCAGCGTCAAGGTGTTTTCAACCTCCTTCTTAATAACGCTAGTGGATTTTTGGGTTTACACTTTCTTGACTTTGCCACAGATGGTTCATAGTCCTCGTCCATTTAGAATTTTGTGAAGACAAAATTCTGGGCCACTACCACCCTTTATATCGGAGAGTTTCAATGCGATGGCTCGTTGGGGGACTTGAGAACCTTGAGATGGCTTCTTTTTCCTATGTTTAAGTCTTTTAGCAATTATGACAGGCAACTTGTCGTCGCCTTCTAAAAATGCGTATTCAAGATGGGGTGGCAGTTCCTTGAGTTCAACCTCGAGAGGTTCACTAACGGAAGATTCAACGGTTTTATCTTCACAGAGTTTGAGTTCTTTCCTAACTCCAGGCATATATTGTTCTTGATTTGGGAGGGGGGTGGTGGTTCACTGTTTTCCAACCATTGCTTCTAGATGAGGATGTCCCCTCAGGATCCTTATATGTTGCGATCAACTATCAGATGAAGTTGGATCATCTTCTAAGAGCCAAGAAACAAACTGTCTTCTTCAATATAAAAGAAAATCACTGTCCGAAAGAGTGAGAGTTGGAGACAGCTTAGTAGAAACAATAGGCTCAAAATATGGAGTGGGATTGCCACTCGCGATCACGTTTGAAAATCCTAGGACCTCTTGCGAATACTCATCACAAGCCATATAATGCGTGATTTTGTTTACCGTAATATGGTTGTAAATCAGCTGTGATATTTTGAAGTTTGGTCCAGATATGAATGTGATGGCATTCCTTGCCAACCACGAAGGGTAATTCACCTTATAAACATCTATCAATCATGACTTGGTTTTTAAGAACATGCTCGAGAATTAATGGTATCGGGTGCGTCTGGTTCAAAATCAACAACAACGAAGCTAGTTGGAAATTGGAATTTTCCACAATTTACAAAGACATCTTCAGCGATACCGATCTTTTTTTTTTAGGTTTAGTGATCGAACGGTCAGCTAGTTCTAGCGTCATGCAGGTGGGCGTCAAATTAAGGAGAGATAGATTGTTCATACAGAATAAGGCATGAGATTAATGCTGCCCCCCACCAAGATCGGCCAATGCGTTGCATGTAGTAATTCCCGCTAAATTCACAGGGAATCAGAAAGTCGGCCAGGGTCTCCAAGTTCTTTGGCTAATTATTGAGGATGACTCGCTGAACAGTTTCTAATACAAAGGTAGTTCTTGCCAATTCGCTCTATTTCTCTTTGTTTTCCAATTAAGGTTTTGTAATGTCGAAGCAAATTTAGGCTTGAGCATCAAAACCCCCCCACGGTGGGGACATCGGTAAAGCTAATCTCGAAACTCAAATCTCTAAAGATTTCGTAGAATTTCTCGATTTGCGTCGTTAGCCTTTTTCCTTGCGCCTTTCATCATTTCTCTTATGGAAATGGAATTGATACTTTAGGAATTGGAGTAACAACAGGAACAACAACAGGAGCAACATTGGGCTCAGGATTTGGATTACGAGCTGTAATATTGAAACTAACAGAGGTTGGACGACTCTTCTTTTTTTTTTTTTTTTTTTTTTTTTTTTTTTTTCTTTTTTTTTTTTTTTTTTTCTTTTTTTTTTCTTTTTTTTCTTTACCCCCCCCCCCCCCCCATTCTTTTTTTTTTTTCTTTTTTTCCCCACTTTTTTAGGTGCTTCGTTATTAGCAGGAGGCATCGTGTCTTTGTCACCTCGACGTCATGATTTATTGCGTTCTGCGTCCTTGGATGGTAACACCATTCGCGCGTAGCTGATACCTTTTAATCTTCCTTTGGGTTGCGTAAAGGTCTTACCAGGAGAGCTTCCAGGAACCGGAAGTAGAAAATGTATTAGCAAGTACAAATTTTCGAAAGACATGTCAGTCAAATTTGCCATTTGGCGATTGCTAGGCTTTTGACCTTGGTTTTGCATGTTTCTCAACACTGCATCATTGGCTTGCTGACCTATCTTTCAAAATCTGTTTTTGAACACGTGTGTTACTGAGGGAGCAGGTCCTTGATGAGCTACTGGTGGATTGACGGAGGTCGATAGATGACCTTGGTTGAAATTGTTTCCTTGTTTTGATTGAAGTTATTTCCTCGATTGATAAATTGTTTTGATTATTGCATGAGGATTTGAATAGGAGGAATACCAGGAGGTCGGAATTTGATTTGAGACCATCGGAAGTCGATACCAGAATTAGCCTTGCGGTGGAAATTGGC
This sequence comes from Tanacetum coccineum, assembly GCA_026074375.1. NCBI lineage: Eukaryota > Viridiplantae > Streptophyta > Magnoliopsida > Asterales > Asteraceae > Tanacetum > Tanacetum coccineum. The sequence continues at coordinate 90,711 of BQNB010003832.1, forward strand.
CGTAGCCGGCCTGGGACAGCTATTTACCCCCCCCTTGGATATTGTATGCGTACTGTTGCTGTTTAGTGGCTGGACAGAGTTAGATAAGAATGACCTCCCCACAGTTACACAACTTTGTTCAACCGCCTTTTACGGGGGCGGAAGCTGGAGTTTGGTTCTTATCTAATTGTAGAATCAATGCCTCGAACCATGTCTTTGAGTTCAGCACATCAGATGAGATGCTTGCGGTGGAAGAACTGGTACTTATTTTAGCTACAACAGCTTTGTTTCTGGTTGACGTACCTTTGCTCTCGCATAATTTTATAAACATTTCTGCGAGGCATTTTGTTAAGATTACCACGGCAGCCAGAGTTCAATGAATCTTGATCATTTGAGTTTAGGGATTATAGATTGTATCGAGTTGATGCAATTATGAAAACCCATAATGGAGGGCATCTCCCTTAAAGATCATTGAACGATCCAAGGCGCTCATTAAAAACGTTCATCAAATTTTTGCTAAAATCTTGTGTTTCATTTTGAGATTGGCGTTTTAGAGGGAGGGAAGAATTTGTTAATAAATTTCGAAACAAGATCATCCCATGTTTCAATCGATCGAGGGGGTTCTTTTTCCAGCCATATCCGGGCTGCCCCTTCGAGAGAAAACGGGAAAAGCATAAGTTTAACCGACGTATTTGGTACGTTCGGAATCTTCATCGTAGAAGTGATCTTGTTGAAATAACGGATGTGAGCATGTGGAGTTTCTTTATCAATTCCAAAAAATTGCTTGTTTTGGAACAAGATTCTGAAGACCTATGCTTGATTCTCAAAGGTATTCGCGGTGATTTCGGACATAACTTTATCGATCCTCGTACCCCTGGTGGGTGCTTCGAGCAATTGCCGCCATAGTTACGATTATCAGCCACGTAACTCTATGGGAGGATTATCAGGTTTCTCAAGATTGGATGATTCAACAGAAGTTTGTCGGACTTGTGGTTGTCGACGTCTACGGGCTTGAGAACGAGTGCGCATGCACAAAATAGAAATATAAAAAGAAAATTTACACTAATTTTTTTTTGGTTTTTTCAATGATTTATTCACAATTGATTTTAACGGACAATGAGATAAGACAACTTAAACCAAATAATCTACTTACTTCACGGTAGCTCTCAAAAAGATAAACGCACAGGTGAGCGGAGGAGTAGGAATAGCGCGAAGCTTATTTCTCCTTTCGGGTCGTAGTTCCTAGGAACAACCCTCCTTATACCCACTTTATAGTTTGTTTAAATTTTCAAGGTGAGCCGTACGTTGTAAGAGACACAAAAGGCAAGTTTTTAAATCTTTTGTTCGAATTGGGAACCAACAAGTTCACCGGAAGTTATTATGATAATACCTCAGTTGAGAATATTATATTTTGGTATTTTTACCAATTTGTGAATTTTATTTCTTTTTATGGACAATGTTTTTATATTTTTGGTTTTTTCTTTGGGTTTTTATCTGAATAATTATACAAATATAAAAGAAAAGTGAAATATATTTTTATACTTTTATGTTTTTTTTATTAAAGAAATATTCTCAGGATTCAAACACAATTTGTCTTTTAAACGTAACGAAATTTTCCCCCCCCCCGTATCACAGCCTCCCCGGCAACGGCGCCAAAAATTGATTGGTAGGTTTTTACACTATATATATATAATATATAATAAAATATAAAATATATATAAGTCTAAAAATCAACAAGATCAATAAAACCGAGAAGTAGTATAGAGTGTTCCCGGCGTTTATCTCCCAAGAGGTGGACATCGGAGAATCGATACAGTCGAAGATTTGAGTGTGACGGAGAGAATTGATTTGGGAGTGTGAGAAAAGTAAATTGGACAAATTTCAAACAAAATCGTTTAAGAGAAAAACCTAAAAAGTTATGAACATTAAGCCCTAATAAAATCGACGCACGAATCCGAACAAAGGGGGAAAAACCTAAATATCTTTAAAAAATAACCCTACGAGTAATTTTTCATTCTAGACTATCTAGGGAACAAATAACGAAGAATGAAAAGACTAGACCGAAAACGGAGTTCGTTTGACCCAAAAACGAGTCAAGACAAAATCCCGTACCCGGACCGTTCTTTAAAAAAAAGAAAAGTTGTAAAAATGACCCTACGAAATTTTTTGTATTTTTCCTACAAACTATATGACAAAAGAAAATTTTCTAAAAAAGCAAAATATTTTTTTGATAATTTTTGTATTTTTTATGAATTATTTAAACTTTTAACGAAATTAAATTATAAAAAATATTAAACTATTTCGAAAAATTCTGAAATTTTTTCTAAAAATATTTTATACTATAAAGATCCTACGAAAAATAAGAAACAAAAAGTTGCTTAACGAATAAGCCCGGGAATAAGCTTATACAGCTTATAAGCTTATAGGCACAAAATCACTATAAATATCAAAGCCCTTGAGTCTTTAACGAAAAAGACCCAAGGGCGCAGTGGTATGGTGTGTGTTATAAAGGGGACTGTATCGAGAGGTCACGGGTTCGAGTCTTGCTCACCCGGACCTCTTGTCTTTCCCCTTTTTTTTTTCGAAAACTCAAAGAAGCAAAGTTGTTAAGCTCGTGGGGCTTAACAACTTTGTCTTCTACAACTTTTTCTAAAAAGCACTAAATAAGCCTAAAAATAAGCTCAAAGGTCGACAGTAGCTTATAATGGCTTAAAAGTGAGAAAAATGCTAAGTCTTGGGGCACTTTGGGGACAAATAAGCTAGGACTTGGAAAAATAAGCAAAAGGGGGTCTACACTACCCCAAATAAGCTCTAAAAAGCTAAAAAGCTAAGACTAATAAGCTGGAACAAAAGGGCTTAGTGACAGAATCTAACTACAAGCTTAAGGCTAAAAGGGCTCAAGTCCTGGACAAATAAGCTAGGTAAAAGGGCAAATAAGCTCTTACAACTAACTATTCCACCTTAATAAGCAAAAAGGGATCAAATATAAGCAATGAGGTGAGCTCAATAAGCACCAGGAAAAGGGAATAAGCTAACACAGCTTAGTAAACAAACAACATAAGCTGAAAGGGACAAAATTGAGCTTATGACTTAAGCTGAATAAGCCAGAAAAGAAAAATAAGCAATTCCTACCCTAAACTTGATCAAAAACAGTCAAAAGCTAAGTTTGAGCTTAAAAATAAGCCATCAAATAAGCTCACTAAGATCTGAAACTTAGAAGGCTTATACAAGAGCTTATAAGCTCTTAAAATAAGCCAAGAGATTGGGCTTAAAGTGGATTAATAAGCTATGCAATGGAGGAGCTTTAAAGTCTCCCCTTTGCACCAGGGGAGATTTTTTGATGCCAAACTCAAGGGCTTATTTGACAGCTTTTAAAACGCTGTCAAATAAGCTTCTGAACAGAAAAAATTAAGCCTAAAACAGATTGAGTACCTAGCTTATGGACTTATGCCACCATATTTTAACTTTTAAAAATCTTATAACTTGCTGGTTTTTGATGGTGAAAAAGGGTCTTAGCTTTTTTAAATAAACTGCCCCTATTAAAAAGTCTCTTGAGGTGGCTTGACTTACCAAGTCAAAAGATCAAAGAGGTTTGGGGCAGCTTTGCCTATTAACACACAAAAGACTCACTTTGGACTACTAAAATAAGATCCAGTGCCCTTATCTTAAATTAAGCACTTCAAGCTCTTTGGAAAACACCCAGTTCACAAAATGACTTAGAAAACCTTTTTTAAAAATCAATTTTCGAACTTAAAAACTTTTAAAACCAACTTCTATTAAGCCTTATAGACACTTAAGCTTAAACCTAATAAATGACCCACAACCCATGCAAAAGCCATTTTGACCCGTTTTAAAGGCTTAGCCAAACACCCCTCTTAATTTTCTAAAATGCGTTTCTAAAAACTTTTAAAAAACTGTTTTAACTCATAATTCTTGAAGGGAGTAGACAAATAGGATCTACAACTAGATTGCAACAATAATAAGCCCAGCGGAAATAAGCACTCTAAAAAGCTAAAACATAATAAGCTAAAAAAATCTAAAAATTGAGACTTTAAAAGAGAAAAATGGAATTACCTTTGTCCAAGCTTTTACAAGGACCTTTTGAACCCTCAAGGGCTTTCAGCTACAAGCTCTGGCTTATAAATAAGCCAGTGAATAAGCCAATAAGCTCTTCCAACTTTAGCTTATCTTCCAAATGGCTTATTCTTGATTTTTTTCAAACAAAAACTTATAAAACTATAAACTATGAAGAGTTTAAGTTTTACAAGATTAATAAGCTTTTATAAGAGCTTATAGAAGCTTATTTAACATATATAAAGGTAATTTAAATCGTTTGATAATAAATTCTTAAAACGGGTATAAATCTTAAAAACTTCAATACTTCATTAATTGATAAAAAGGGTACAAAGAACTTTAAATAAGCTGCAAATAAGCATAAACAAACATAAATTTTGCTGAATTGAAAATTAACTAACTAAAATAAGCTACACACTTTTTTAGCTATCACTAAGACCCTATTTATACTATAAGCTATGTCTTCAGCTTCTTCTTCTTGTGTTTCTTTTGTGAGAGACTTCAATGAGTAAATCCAAGCCATCCATAGTCCTTGTGCTTCTTTTAAAACCATCTTAGCCATTGGTTCGGCAAAGGTTGTGGGGAAAAGTGAGATTGCCAACATGGCAATGCTTCTCTTTTGGTGGGAAAGTTAGTGGAGGAGGGGGGAGGTGATTACCCATGGTGGTGGTGGTAGACTACAGGGTAAAAACGGGGTTACACACCCGTGAGTTGTGTTGGGGGGAAAAAGAAGCGGGAAAGGTTGTTTTGATTATAATAGGCAAAGGGTTTGTGGGTTTGGCCACTATTGCGTCCTTTCAAAGTGATATGCCGTAATTGCATCCATCGTCCTTTTTGCTTAAAACCTTTTGGGGAGACCCCCCCACCCCCCCGACCTACCCCCACCCCCCCCCCCCCCACCCCCCCCCCCCCCCGACCCTGGCATTTTTAGTCCCAAAGGTTATTTGACTACTTTACACCACACGTCCTTGGTGCGTACTGTTTTAGGACTTGAAAGCCTTGCCTTGTGATAACTTTCACATCTTGGCCCAGTTTTCCCCTTGCTCTTCGTTTTCTTTTTTTTCTTATAAATACATGTTTAGGGCTTTGGCCTAATTTTAACCCTCAAATTGATATTTATTCACATGTTGACTTTTGGATTTTGCGGGGTTGGACTTTGCCTTTGACCAGCTTGACTTTTCTATTGATTTTTGACTTTTCACGGCTTTCGATTTGGCTTTGTCTTTCACAGTCTTTTCCATTCCGAGTCCGCGTTTTGTGTTTTGGCCTTTGTTTTTCGTCCTTTTCATTAGTTATCCGTTCCTGCACAATACAATAGCAAACCAAGCTATATATTTGGCCATTTTAAGTCGTTTTTGGTAGTTTAGCTCGTTTTTAAAGGTTTTTCAAAGCGTTTGTGTAATTAGTAGCACATACCACTTACACAAAGTAATTAAAAGCTTCATGATACTGGGCCCATAGTGGGTAAACGCCTACTTAGGCCCCAAATCCGTAATCGTTTAAAAGAAGTACTTGCGTCCAAATTGCTAAAACAAGTATGTTCCACCCACGAGATTTGTAAAATAGTGATTAAATAAGTAAAGACGGATGCCTATAAACTCACCTCTAGTGACAAGGTATTGATTATAGGTAATCAACGAAGGAAAGTCGTCACATTATGTCTGCGTATGCAAACCTATTTAATTATAGTGTCGATTTAGAATAATGCCAAGGAATAAATTGAATAAAACGATACGATGACAATACTATTTTTGAATGTCAATCTCACCCGCATATGCTTGTTTCATAATTTAGTTAGGCAAAACGTGATTTCGCAAATTATAAGGTTTTTAATTTAGTTTCGACACTTAAACCGAGAGTTACTATTTTTATCTTACTAATATATACCTTACGCCAATATAACCTTTCTATTTTTTGTAAATCTCTAACGCTTAATTAATATTGTTTTTATAATGTTTCTAACGCGTCTTAATAATTTATAAGTAATACACTGTTATTTGCTGTTAGAAATAGAGAAATGACATACTTGTAAGTACTTTAATAAGTACAGGGACTAGAACTGTTAAGTTAGGAAAGTTCAATAAGGATAGTTAACCATGGGGTATAAATAGTATTTATGCCAAAGCTAAGTGTAACAATATCATTTTAATCAAAAGGCAAGTTTAAGAAATTCTCTCTCTAAACACACACACTATTACACCTTGATTTACACACACTATAGTCATCAATCAAGATTCTATATTCAATATGTGGTATCAGAGCCAATGATTACGGATCAGTGTAATATTTTTGTGTTGTTCGTGTTTTAGAGATTGAGAGATTGCTTAATTCGAGTTTATTTCGTGCTTATCAGCTAATTATCTGCTTATTTTTCAGCTTATTTTGACCTAATCAGCTTATATACTGCTTATTCGTGCTTAAATATGTGCTTATTCTGGTTGAATCTGCTTAATATCGTGCTTTTTCTGTTCTGATTGAAACTGCTTATCAAAAGCTTATTCCGAGTGCTTATTGACCTTATTCTGTCGAAGATTTGAGCTTAATTGTCCTGACAATGTGCTAAATCTGTTTTCAGCTGATTTTTTTGTGCTTATTAAGTCAGCATATCTGCTTATTTATTTGTACTTTCTAAGATAGCTTTATGCTGATTCTGTTAGCTTATTAGGATGATTTTAGCGTTTTTGAGTGCTTATTTTGGTGCTTATTTTGTCTGCTTATTTGTTTGTGTGCTTATTCGGAGTGCTTATCAGATTAGATCTGCTTAATTTCTGTGATTAATTTGCTTAAAACTGCTTGTTTTTTTCAGATCTGAAAACAGTTTTTGTAACAGATTTGTAACAAACTTTGTAACAACTTTGACCAAAGTTTGACTTTTTGGTCAAAGTCAAAAACGTGTTTTTGGGTTATATGCGTTTTTCTGGAAATCAAAAGAACGAACCGATCTATCTTTTCAGTAGGAACCGAACAACTCATCATAGTTCAAACCGATCTATCACATTTTCAGTAGAAACCAAACAACTCCTCAAGAAGCAACCGATCTATTAACTCTAAAGAAGGAACCGATCTACCATTTTTATAAAACAAAACTATATATTTTTTTAAACCTAGATCTAAACACATCCAAATCCTTCTCATCATCAACAACAAATCCAACTCGAACTAATCTCATCCTCCATATCAAACATCATCACAACAACTAATCAAAAAAAAAAAAAAACCAAAAAAATGAAAATAAAATAGATCTCAGTGTTTGTTCATCTTATTTTACAAATCTTGAAAGATTTTTCGTGTATGAACAAGTCTTCATAGATCTTTTCGAAGCAAATCTTCATTTAATTTTTCAAAATAATAAACGAAAGAGAAGAACAAGTATGTTCAAATCTTATCATTTGTTTCGATTGATAAAAAAAGAAGAAATCTCACAAAAACATCTTACCCGTTTTGTTTTCTTTCGAGATCTTGAAGTCAAAAAGAAAAATAATTAAAGATCTCAGATTGGGTTTTATTCGTATCTCATTTGAGATATAAAGATACATCAAGATCTTGTCAAAACAATAAACCCATATCATCATTGATCCTTTTGAAGTTTTCACTTCGTTTGATATACGAAAACAAAAGGAAAGACAAGAACAACAAGTGTTCAAATCTCTTGTGTTTTGTTTCGATTCATAACCCGTTCACGAAAGATCAAAACGAAAATAAAACCTACTGTATCGTTTGACGACATCTTGTAGCCGAGTGAGCTGCGTTTTGGCTTATTCGTGTCAAGGGTTTTAACACAAAGAGATGTTTTCGTTGTGAAGATCAAAGAAAGAAATAGAGTGTTGTGTCGGATGTGTGTTTTGTTATATCAAATAAGTTATAAAGTGAGATCTATTATTTGTGTGACTGAGAAATAAAAGAGAGAGGCGTGTTAAAGTTTTTAAGATTTAGGGTTGAGAAATTTGTGTTGATTGATGACTTGGTGTGAGGTTTATGATTTTCGGGTAAATTTGAAATAGTAAAATGCTGTTTTGAGGGCCTAAATGACTCCGAATGGCCAAAAAATGACAGGGCTCTCGCTCAAAGAGGAAGAGTCTTGACCGTTGGGCCGTTTCCGAGCTGGTATAAAAATTTCGGAACAATCCGACACAAAAATTATTTTTGCGGCAATTCAAGCAAAACGCAACTTAGCTTGATCAAAACGCAATGAATTGTCAAAACGCAACAAAGCTTGTCAAAACGCAATGGTTTGTCAAAACGCAACAAACTTTGTGGTCAAAACGCAATGATACTTATTGTCAAAACGCAATGAAATCTTCCTCAAAACGCAATGAAATTTTTCTCAAAACGCAATGAAATTTGAAGTCAAAACGCAATGCTTGAAAATTTTTGGCAGCGTAGCGTTTTAGTCAAAACGCAATAGAAATCTTCAAAACGCAACCTGTATGCTCAAAACGCAACATGAATATGCTCAAAACGCAACATGAAGATCCTCAAAACGCAACATGAAGATCCTCAAAACGCAATATGAAGATGCTCAAAACGCAATCAAGAAAAACTCTTCTATATGTCACGAAAATTTTGTAAATCCACAAAATAGTTTGCCAATTCAATTCGAACCACAATTAAACGTACGCCCCTTTATTTTTTGTGATTCCTTTCGATCAAGACACAAAAAAAATCCGAACCCCACTTTTTTTTTTAAAAATTCGGTTAAAAAAAACACATCCAAACAATCACTTTTGGCTCTTGATACCAATTGTAGGATCCCTAGATCATTCGATTAACACAAGAACACACAAGATTAGACTTTAAATTGACTTGTATTAAAGAAAAACAAAGAACAATGGTGTGGCAACAAAACACACAAAAATGAGACTCTAAATATCTAAGTTGCTAACCTAAAAATGAAGAAAAAATGGCTTTATATAGCCTCTCTAGGGCCTTGGCCTTTGGGCTATGATGGGCTTTTTCATTAATGGCCCATTTACATAATATTACACGCTTAAACGAGCTAGACTTTTGTCTTGTATCTTCGAGTGACCGAAGCTTCTTTGTTCGGGTCCATTTATGTGATCCTAACAATCTCCCCCTAGATGAGGTCATGAGAAGTTGTTTGAAGCTCACTCGTGCTTGTCTCTTTAGCTCGTTGTTGATAGGGTACTTCACTTGTTGTGCTTTGGTAATTCAATCTTTAACACCTTGATCATGATCTTCAGAACTTGATGTGATGACTTGATCTTGATCTTTGACTTGTTTAAGCTTTACTTCTCTGAATTACTTTGTGATCTTCTTTCACTTTGACTTTGCCATACGCTGATCTTTAGTCTCACATGCTCATATCTGTTGGAATCTTTGAAAGCTTTGATGATTTATCTTCTTCCAATCATTTGAACTTTTGCATTTGAAGAAGACATTGATTTTCAGAGATTGTGCGGAAGCTTTGTATGTAAACTTTCTTGATTTCTTCAGATATGTGAGTAAGGATATGAGCATGTCTTGCATCGGATACTTTGAGTCGTCATTCGCTATGATAGAACAATTTAGTCACCAACAAAAACATTTTGTTATGTAAAATCCACTTAATGTGTTCTAGAAAAACATTTTGTGAACACACAAAGGTTTTATATTTTGAAGGGACCGAGTATAGACGATACTCAATCTGGTCGGTTACATTAACCTCTGATTCCGTGAGGATCAATGATTACAGTATGAATACTGCACCTGTGATCAGATAGATTCATTAAAAGAACCTTCTTGACAGGTTTTCCGGCACGTGACAAGCTAGTTCCTCTAATACCTAAGTATCAGATTCCCTAATGTTCGCCGTTCTCTAGACCAGATGTCCGAAGACTAACACACTATAAGTATTTCTACTAATAGAATGGTAAAGAGTGAGTCAGTACAGTTACTATCTGCTGACTATACCGTAATACCGACAATTCCTTTTTCAGGCGTTTTACTTCTTATACAAATAAGTATCGTAGAAGGCCTGTGGCAAAATGATTTGAAAACATTCGATGTGCTTATAAAATTTGTTTGGGGCACAAACGAAAGTTTAAATCAGAATGCTTCTGATGATGTTTTGAAATATATCCCGAAAGATATGAAGTGCCTTGGGAAATCCAAACTTGTACAAGTACATTTATGGAAATCCACTTCACTAGTGGGCGCAGTCCGAAGACCAGGCATGAGCATTCATACGAATACCTGGTGGTATCAACATCCTCTTCCTCAGCATTCCATAAGATCACTTTCACGAACATGAAACAAAAGATTCTTTGTCATTTATCAAGATACGTGTGTATAACACAAACTTTTGGTACCTTGACATTTTTGATCATATTAACACTTATGCTCCCCCTACACATGTGCGTCGATAATCGAAAGATGTTTAGCACATGCATGGATAGGACTTTAGCATTTTAGAATCAATCGAATCATTAATTATCCGTTTTACATGTTTAAGTCACATTCTCTCCCGCGAAAAAAATTTTTTTTTTCAAAAAGTATGAACTTGTGAATGGGTTTTTTTTTGATTAGAATGGGGGATAAAACCCTTTAAAATGTATCAATCTCCCCCTCAAAGTATGAGGTGAGGTGAAATAGCACAAATATCAAGTGAATCAATTGAAACAAGACCTTTAGAATACCCAGACAGGAATGATACTGCAATCTGTCTTGAACTTGTAAGCGGTTGGTCGTGTCAATCTTTCAGCAATAGAATCACCAACAGTACGTCCTTTTGACCTGCACAAACTTGAGAAATACTGTTCTCCCCCTTCAAACAATGACCCGTGTCAATGTTTGATTTGGGCGCTCTCTCCGAACATGTTTGTAAAACAGTTGTGTATGAGAAAAATGGTTCGGGCTTAGTACAACTTCTTGACTGTAAAGAACTAATGCACTGAACGTAACACTTAATCTCTGGGTTTAGACTGAGTTTTATAAAGTCTGAAAATAACGGTAAGTCTTTTTTTTTTGCAAATATACAAAGGATCAATGTGGAAAAACAAAAAAAAAAAAATTGGTTACTCGGAGACAGAATCATCCAGGAGTTCCTTGAGAGTCTCTGGTGACATTTGTTTAACTTCCATGCAGTGGAAGTGTGGTGGGAAGCGTCTCTCGGTAATTGCCTCGTAAATAGTCAGCCCGTTGGTAACGTTGGGTATTTGTTCTCCACGAAATCAAACTTAACAACTTTTCCTTTCAACCTGCTTTTTGATAAAGTGGTGCGACTATCAATGTGCTTGGAACGCGAGTGCTTGGAAACACTCATTACAGCATAGTTGCAATAGCACTTTGATTGTCACCAATACATCGGAATTTTGTTGTTGAACGCAAAATCCCTAGTCGCGTAGTAGAGAGCGCCATCCAGAGGATTTGAGCACAGGCATCCTTGTTAGGGCGATTGTATTCAACTTCTGTAGTGAGATGGGCCGACTTTTAGCTTTTTGGATGACAGCTAAAACAAGCCGTTTTGTCCAAGACATTGAGCTGGCCAGAGGAGTGGTTACTTTCTCCTTGTGTCATGAACACCTGATAATCAGGCATCTGCAAAAGCTTTTTAGTGCAAAGACGGAGTCCTCGGATACACAGACCCATGTGAATGGTCCTTTAAGGTATCAAAAGATCCGCTTTATAGCAGTAAAGGTGCATTTCGGTAGGTTAGCATGTCCCGCTGCACACATAAATACACAAATACTATGTCAGGTCTAGATGCACTAAGTTACATAAGGGAGCAAACCATACAATGAAAAAAAATAGTGTAGGATCAATTAGCTTGCTCCCTTATCTTCATCAAGGTTCGGGACTGCTCCGCCATTGGAGTGTCAATGGTTGCATGTGTCACAAACAAACTTTTTCAAAGATTTCCTGAGATATTTGGATTGGTTGATAAAGATTGCCTCTGGGATTTTGAGAAACTTGTAATCCTAAAAAGAATGACATTTGTCCCATCATCGACATCTTGAAAGTTGAGTTCATCTCAAATGCAAATAATTTGCATGCTTTAGGATTGGTAGAGGCAAAGATGATATCATCTACATATATTTGTACCAGTAGAATATGTTTGCCTGCTTTCCTGGTGAACAGAGTTGGATCGACCACGCCCTTTGTAAATCCTGACTTGATAGAAACGTGTGATAGCTTGTCATTACCACGCACGTGGAGCTTGTGTAAGCCCACTAGAGAGCTTTCTTGGAGTCCGGTACACATGCGATGGATGCTCTGGTCTCAAATCTTCTGGTTGCTAACATAGATAACTTCATTGCAGGTTCGCCGTTGAGGAAGGTGGTTTTCACGTCCATCTGGAAGATGACCATGTTCTGACTGGCTGCTTGTGAGCAATGAAGAGTCTGATCGCTTCTAATCTAGCAACCGGAGCAAATGATTCCTCAAAATCAATACCCAGATTCCTGCGATCTCCTTTCCGCACTAAACGAGCTTTGTTCTCATGACGATTCCATATTTCATCACTTAAATTTGAAAATCCATGGAGCGGGATGATAAGAATGTTATCTGGACAGGGTACAAGTATCCATACATCGAGACGTTCATACTATGATTTCTTCTGATTGCCTCATCAGCACGAGTGCTCTAAGGCTTGCTTGTAAGTCTTTGGTTCAACATGAGTTAGGAATTCATTGAAGAAACACCACATCGCGTCGGTTTCTAGCTGTTTCCTGGTAGAGACAGGTCGATCTTTATCCCCAATGATGTTTTCAAGCGAATGAGCTTGAGTCCACTTTTGCACGTGAGGTAATTGGTTGTTGGGAGTAACGTCGATATTGACAGTGTTGGAAGAAGATGCTTCTGAATCGGTTTCAGGAGCAGTATAGGTGTCAAACACATTACTGTCAACATTATCGAACAGTGTTTCAATATCAGAATCACTAGTGTCTGGTAGAGGTATTTGATGAGGTAAGAGGCTTTCAGTAACTGCAGGAGCGCCTTCTGAGATAACTGTTGTGGAAGGTGAACCTATGGCATTCTCGGGTGCCTGAGCAGCGTGAGCATTTACCGGAGGTATCGGAACAGCCGGAGGTGGAATGACCTCATCATCATCAAACCATTGAAACAAATGTTACTTGGTTTCTTTGTAGGAGGGTCACTAGTTGTGTTTCTGGGTTATTTTTTACTGTGCAGGAACGGCTGCCCTCCATGAACTGTAAAAGCAGTAGTTCGTGTTTGTTACTGTTTGGCACATACGTCATTTGTTGAGGTGCGAGGCCTGAGCTGGTTTGAACAGACGTCAACCCTTCGGTAAGTTCATCGAAGGTAACATGAACGGTTTCCTGAATCTTTGCGGTTCGTTTGTTGTAGATTCGGTACGCCTTCTTGGTGGGTGCATAGCAACATAATTTATCTATATCTGCTTTATAACCTTGAGTTTAAACCGTCATCGTGTCATTGGTTAGGGGATAGCACAGAGATCAATACCACTCGGAAGTATTGTAGATTAGGTTTTTTTTCCCTTTCAGCAGTTATAATAGGTCTTTTCCATGAAAGCGTGTTTGTGTACAAGAGATCGATTAAGTGTATAACACGCAGTGGCTACAGCTTCAGCCCATAGAAACAGTGGAGCTTTCGCAAAGATGAGCATAGTACGAGCAGCTTCCATAAGAGTTCGGTTCCGTCTTTCGACAATGCCATTTTGTTGTGGAGACCGAGGTACGCTCGTTTCATGAGAAATACCAAACACTCTCAAACCCAACTGTCGAGTGTCTTATTCACAAACTCCGTTCCATTATCTGTTCTGACGAATTCAAAAAGTGGATTAAGGGCTCGTTGAGTCTTCACAATAAACTTCAATCACTTAAGGAGTTTCATCCTTTGTTATCGAAGAAATCTTACCCATCCCAAATCTGTGTAATCATCCACTATCACCAAACATATTCTTTCCGTGATTACTTTCGTTCTCATTGGTCCGCAGAGGTCCATGTGTAGTGTATGGAGAACTTCAGTATTGGTGTTTTCCGCCTTTAGTGGATGTGATGCTTTCTTGCTTTTACCTAGCTGACAAGATGGACGCAAATGGTCTTTGTCATATTTTAGCATGGGTAAACCTCTGACTAGATTATTTCGAGCCAATTCGTTCAAGGTCCTGAAATTAAGATGATTCAACCGACGATGCCATAACCATGACTTCGTTGAAGAGGCTTTTGTAAGCAAGCAAACTGGTGAAGCTGACATCATATCATTCAATGAGATGGAGTACAGGTTGGTAGTACGTGAACCATTGAGTAGATCCACCATATCGTAGTTGCGGATGTGACATGAGTGTTGTCGGAATGCAACTTCTAAACCGCCATCACAAAACTGACCTACAGAGAATAGGTTATGCTTGAGTCCTTCAACATAATAGACTCGAGATATGATAGTGTCACCCAGTTTATAGTCACCATAGCCAACGATTGCTGCATATTCATCGTTGCCAAATCGCACAGTCCAAATGAACTTTTCTACACAAAGTTGATGATTCTCTGCGCACGATCAAGGTCATATGTCTTGGATCTAGAATCAGTTACCATAGTAACCAATTTGTACTACCTGCGATAACACAAACATTTACGGTGATAGGATGCCCTGAAGGGTTCCGGTTAGTTAACAATCAAAAATACCAGAGATCCCTTTGGAACCTGCCTGTCGATCACTAAGTTTATGATCAGTAAACCTAGAGACCATAGTTATTTTGGGGCTAGAACTAGCACTCGAGGGTAGTTCTATTGGCATATCAGTAGGTTCCATGATCCTAGTTAAAGGATACTTCTCAAATAATGAGAAATGCCTTCCAGTGGGTCTCCACTGAGGCTTGCTATTAGCAACAAGCAATGGGTTCCATTATCCTAGTTAAAGGACAGTTATCATACAACGCGAAATGTCGTCCAGTGGGTTTCCACTGAGGCTTAACACTACCAACAACCTTTCCAGTTGGTCTCCAAGCTGTCTTAGTAGTGTTCACATTATGATTTCTGGTTGCTTTCCAAACCTTCTTAGTATGATTCACACTATGTTTGGCCTGAGGGGTTTTGGTATTCACATACTTCAAAGAACGAATCACAAATTGATTATGATCAACAACATTCAACTTCCTATTGTGATCTGCTGCTCTCCTCGCGTTCACACTTTTACTAGGCAAGATACGATGGTTCTGAGTGTGACTCTTTGGCATAGGTTTGCGAGATGCAGTGGCAGGTTTGGTTCTTGTAGACAGATTCACAGGAACATTAGGCTTCGTGTTTTGTTGCACTGGTAGTTTCTGTGTGTGTCTATTTGAAGTCCTAGGGGGTTCTTGAAAAGTAACTTGCTTTTTCTTAGGCAACGGGGTTGGTTTCACCCAGTTGGCTCTTTTGGGTGGTGGAATATACTTAGAACCAATGTTGTACATTCCAGGAGCAAGCACTTTGGGTGTCTCAGAAGTTGAAGGTCCACTACTTGTTTTACCAGTCACTTGGGCTTGCAGCTTTGTAAGTTCTGTAGTTAAGGCACTAAGCTTTTCAGTGTACACAGTACGTGAGTGAGTATTTGCCTTTGACAGTTCATCATACCGTCTTTTTAGACTCACGTTTTCTACCTTAAGGCCATCTAGCTGAATCCTAAGGGAGGTAATCGTATCTTGCAACTGAATTCTGTCAGTGTCTAAGGCCTGTTGGTCACAACTACCTTCAGTGGAACCTACATTCAACACCTTCATGATGTTGATCTGAGCATCTAAATTCCTGATAGTGTCATCTTTCCCTTGAAGCTGTTTTCTTAACTTGTTAATTTCAAAAATTGCATTGGAGGCACTAGAAGTGTCTATGCACTGTTTATAGTTTTGAAATTTAAGTTGTAAATCAATATGGGTCTTTTGTAGATGAGAGTTACGTTTCTCAGATTCAATGACCATCTTTTGTTGTTTTAAAACTTCAGCTTCAAGTTCAAGAACCTTAGTGTGTTCCCTATCGCCATGCGATCTAAAGATCTTCGCAAAGGGGCACATTGACTAGGGGCACAACAATATCGGATAGTTAACGCACCAATAGAGCAGATATCTTTTTCTAAACATTCAGCAATTAAGCAGTCATTTTTGATTAAAAGATTTTTCTTCTCTATGGTCAGGTTCTTGTTATCAAGAACACATCGTTCATACTCCGCATCCAAGTCATCAAAAATCTGTTCATATTCTTTTACTTCTTTGAAAAGTGTATCATTAGCAGCTTGGATATGTTTTTTGAAATGGTCGTAAAATGGTACCAGTTGTTGTTCAACAAACTGTTTTGCATAATCATAACACCATTCAGAAACATAGTCTGGTTTTTGTGTTGTTCTTTCTTTTATGATACCTTCAAATTGATGAAAAACAGCATTAACTTTTTGAAGATTGGCCAGAACTTGACTTGGAGGTGGACTTTTATGAACAAAAGGAGTAGCAGGTGTGGCTGGTTTACTAGCTTGACTAGCAATTTCGTTGGCAGAAAGCCAATACACCTGATCTCCAGATAGTTCCTTCTGAGGAACGAACATAAGGGCATTTAGCTTCTCATAGAAGCCATTCTCGGGTCGAACATGCCCTGGTTTTTCGTTCATCTTTTTCATGCTAACAACTTGGTGAACCAAGACCTCTTCACTATCCCATATACTAACGGGGTGGTGAGTGGGATGCAAAAGGGTATCAGCATCATACAAAACAGGTTGAGCACGCTTGGCCATATAACCTAGACCTGGGTTGCGAGTGCCTAGGATGTCCTTGTGCAAGTCATCGGTTGCTTTTATAGGTTTCTTTGAAAGCATTGGAATAGTTTGTGTTGGCATGGAAATCCTTGCCAACGTGTCTCTTGAACTTTTGTTAGCAGTTTTTAAACAAACTATTTCATCTAGATAACTATCAGCGAGTTCCTTTTTCTCAGATAAAATCTTTTCTTTTTCAGATTGTAAAAATGCAATTGATTTTTCTTTTCCTGAAAGAGTGGATTTAAGCAAATCGTTTTCTTGCACAAGTTCAGCGTTACGCTTGTTACGCTGAATCACTAGCTTGTTCCTGTCTAACTTTGTTTTCAAGATCAAGTTTGACCTTGTGGGTATCTAGACGACATATTTCTTGCTTGCATTGAAGAAGCTCATTTTTTAAGGTCTCAATTTCCAAACATTTTTCTTGGTTAACCTTAGCATGTCCGTCTAGTTGGGTTTGCAAGTCAGTTAAGATGGCAATCATAGAAACTTTATCAGATGTGTCAGCAGATACCTCAGTTGGAACATTTTGGGCTTCGGTGTCAAGAAGATACTGATGATACGGGATCGTATTGTCATCAATCTCAGTCTCAGCATCGGAGTCTAAATGTTCTTCCTGGTGCATCTCCTGACTCAACTGATAATCCACATTATCAAAGATTTGATTGTCATTGGAGTGTACCTCATTGACTGGATTGTTGGTTGCACTAGTGGATGACAAGTTGGCCATGAAAGCGACAGCAGCATTGGGGCCTTCATCCACGTCTGAGTCATATGCATCCTCATGATTGGCTTGAAACATGTTTGTTGTAGTCAGTGCCTGAGGTTGATCATAAGGTGCGGTGCATTCCACATCAGCGAGGAATGCTTCAGCTTCAGCATCTAACACATCTCCTTTCTCTTTAGCTTCCATCAGTAAAGCTTTATCTTTGAAGTACTGAGAGTCCATCTTTCTCTTGGGTTCTTTACACTGCCTAGCAACATGTCCTTCTCCTCTGCAGTTGTAACATATCACCTTCTTGCCTCGAGCACCTGTATTACCAACATTACCTGGAGCCTTCCTCTGAACTGGTTCAGTAACAATGTGACCATCATGCACCGTAGCATGAGTCCTTGAGTTGGAGGAAGTCCGGAGCTGGTTGTTGGTGGGTGGAAACTGCTTTTGGAAACCACTTAAGAGATTAGCAATCTGAGTCATAGTGGCCATCAAAGCGTCATTCGGAGACTGAGCAGTAGGTTGAGGACTAGGAGTTGAGGGTGATGAAAGAGCAGGTGCAGATGTGGTGTGAGCAACATAGGCCAGTGGATCAACAATACTTGTAGACTGCTCCTGTTTCTTGAGAGTCTTTTTGGCATGAGGCTCGTAGGCTTTGAGATGAGTATAGATCTGAACATAAGGTGTGGTTGAGATATCCATGTTCTGTTTGACATTAGTCACATACTTACCCCAATAGGCTGGAAGATTGTTGACAAATTTAGTGTTCATCTGATGAGTAGGGATTTCGAGCTGAGTAATCTTCATGTCATTCACAAGCTTGTGGAAACGCACAAAGTAGTCATGAATTGATTCGTTTCCAATAGCACGAAAGCGTTCATACTCATCAAACAGATCTTCCTTCCTTTGTTGAAGAGTCCTACCTGATCCTTGCATAAGCAACTCCACATTATCCCAAATCTCCTTTGCAGTGCTTGTTTGATTTAGGATGTTGAAGATGTGTCTGGGAAGACCTTGACTAAGAATGATTTCAGCTTGAGTATCAGCCATCTCAAGTTTGTTTTCCTCCTCATTGAATTCAGAATCAAGTTTCTTCCTTGGTGCGGGCATAATAGTAGAATCAGAAGGTGAAGGATCAGTGACCATCGGGTGAGGTGTAGGTCCATTCTGGATGGATTTCCATATCAGCTTGCCATTGGGTTTGCCTCGAATGTACCTGTGTATACGAATCTTCCAAGAATCATAGTCACTTTCAACCAACATAGGTGGACGAGTATCGGTACCTGCGGCATTTGTTTCTTCATTGGTTGCCATTGAATAAGTTTGTTTACAAATGATTTGATCGTAAGTGATTGTTGAATTGTTTGATATGTGTTTCGATGACAATAAATCTCTTAACTAGTCCGGTTCCAAAAATGATTTGCTCGTTCGGTCCTCTTGTTTGATCAACTTGTTCGATCAACTTGTTCGATCGGTAGTCTTGTCTCGTTCGATCTTCTTGTTCGATCATCTCGTTCGATCGTCTCGTTCGATCCACTTGTTCGATTGGATTGTTCGATCCTCTCGTTCGATTGGATTGTTCGATCCTTTCGTTCGATCGACTTGTTCGATCCCTCGTTCGAACCTTTCGTTCGATTTTCTTGTTCGATCCCTTGAGGAAGTAGGCTCGTTCGGTCCTTGAGGAAGTATACTCGTTCGGTCCTCAAAGGTTTTTGGTTCGATCGGTTGTACCTTGAATGCCACTAGTTCGAGTCTTGAAGAATAAACTCGTTCGATCGTATCTAGTTAAAGCTTGTTCGATCCTAGAAGGTGGATACTGATTCGATTGTCCTTGTTTTCCCCTCGTTCGGTCAAACCTTGAATTCCACTAGTTCGATCCTCCTAAGAATACACACGTTCGGTGCGTGAGGACTTGAACTCGTTCGATCCCCATTTCTTTTTATTTTACTTTTTGAACCAAAAAGAAAGAACAAAAGAAAATCACGAGATCGTAGATTGCTAACAAGATGGTTTGATTGATATTAGATTAAACATAAACCATCTTTGAATCAAGAATCAAAACAAACAACTAATCAAAAAAAAATCAAAAATCCCTCTTTTTTTCGAAAATCAAGAAAAAAATAAATACAAACCAAATCAATTCATCAATCTTGTAGGCTCTTGATACCAATTATAGGATCCCTAGATCATTCCATGGATTAATCACCAGATCAATGGCACAAAAGATTAAACATTAAAGAACCTTTGATTGAAAGAAACAAAGAGTGGCTACAAACCCTAAAAGATGAAAAATAATGAATGGAGTAGCTAACCTAATTTTGACTAAACTAGGTGTATTTATACTAATAAAGGATTAGCCTTTCCGGGCTTTCTTTTGGGCTTTTTACATCTTGGCACGTATACATAATAAACATTAATTAACATTGTCTTTCGAGCTAGACTATTGTCTTGTATCTTTGAGTGACCGAAGCTTCTTTGTTCGGGTCCATTTATGTGATCCTAACAGTGCTTATCTATGACATATAAGGTTTGATTAGGTTATGTTTAGTGTGTTATACACGTCATAAGGTGGTATGTGTATTTGTATGTATAATGAGTTGGCTTAAGATATTGATTCAGTAGGTGCTTATTTGTGGCATATAAGGTTTTATTAGGTCACGCGTAGGGTGTTTTACATGTCGAAAGGTATTAATATGCCTATTTGTATGCATAATGCAGTTGGTTTAAAATATTGATGCACTAGGTGCTTATATGTGGCATATAATGTTCGATCAGGTCACGAGTAGGGTGTTTTACACGTCAAAAAGTGTTGATATGCCTATTTGTATGTATAACTCAGTTAAATTAAAACATTGATGCAGTAGGTTCTTATATATGGCATATAAGGTTTGATTAGGTCACACGTAGGGTGTTTTACACGTCAAAAGGTGTTGATATGCCTATTTATATGCATAATTCAGTTAAATTAAAACATTGATGCAGTAGGTTCTTATATATGACATATAAGGTTTGATTAGGTCACACGTAGGGTGTTTTACATGTCGAAAGGTGTTGATATGCCTATTTATATGCATAATGCAGTTGGTTTAAAATATTGATGCCTATTTACTGTTTGTGTGAAAATAAATGTGTGTGTTGTTTGTGATTTACTAGAAAATGAACTGTAATGCACTAACAAAATAACTGTAATGCAGTAGAATATAAAATAACAGTAATGCAGTACAATATAACTGTAATGTAGCAGAAAAATATTATAATGTATAATACGATATATAACATAATAACTGTAATGCAAAAGAATATAAAATAATAGAAATGTAGCAGAATATAAATGTAATGTAGTAAAATATAACATTGATGCAGTAGGTTCTTATATATGGCATATAAGGTTTGATTAGGTTACGCGTATGGTATTTTACATGTCAAAAGGTGTTGATATGCCAATTTATATGCATAATGCAGTTGGTTTAAAATATTGATGCAATTGGTTTTTGAACTGGGATGGAATAGGTTGCATTATGTGTCGAAATATGTTTGTTTACTTGGTTGTATGGAAGATGCACTTGGTTTTGAATTGTGATGCAATAAGTGTTCAGTTGTCATGTATAAAGCTGAATTCGGTTACGCGCATGTTGCATTATGTGTCGAAATATGTTTGTTTGCTTGGATGTACGTATAATGTACTAGATTTTAAACTATGATGCAGTAGGTGTTTAGTTTGCATGTATGTGGCTAAATTAGGTTACACATATGTTGCATTACGTGTCAAAAAGTGCTTGTTTGTTTGGTTGTATGTATAATTCACTTGGTTTTGAAGATGAAGAATGATTAGGTGTTTAGTTTCTGTGTATG
>BQNB010003833.1:0-91857 GCA_026074375.1 Tanacetum coccineum
TTTATGAATTCTAGTAGTCGGATTAGGAGTGACTTGGATTCTCAGCCACTGCACCATCATCTTCTTCATCTCTTGAGAAGTCAAATATGCTATAATCTTCCAAAGCAGGGATAGATTATAGCATATTTGGATCAAATAGAAGTTCAATGCTTGTTTTTCCACCAACATCATTAACCTTATTTGTGCCAGTAGCATTAACAGTTGAACTAACAGTATTAACATTGTTAGTGCTGTTAACATTATCTTCCTTCTCTTGATCTTTACATTCACTATCTTTTCTTGGATCGTCATCAACCTTATTTCCATCATCACTTGAAGGTTTGGATCCATCATCATGAGAACACTTTGGATCTTGGGAATATGGTGGATCAGTAGTCCATAATGGTAGCAAAATATAATCTTTGACATGTTCTGTCTCCTTTCTAGCTTGACCTGCATTATTACTTGTTTTTGTACCTGCAAAACTATTAGACTATGTACCTGCAACAATTGGCTCATAATTCATTGTTCTTGTTAGTGCATTAATATCAAATAGCCAATCTGGTCCACTACCTACAATATGCAAGTTTTCTTCCACTATCCTTGTTCTGCTATTGAATACTCTAAAGGATTTACTATTCAAAGAGTATCCAACAAAGAAACCTTCATCAGCCTTACCATCAAATTTGCCTAAGTGATCTATGGTATTGAGAATGGTAACATGACACCCAAATGGTCTTATAAAAATTAAGATTTGTGTTCTACCATGAAAGAGTTCATATGGGTCTTATTATGAGGCTTAACTACTAATACTCTATTTTGCACATAACAAGCAGTATTAACTGCTTCTGCCCAAAAGGTAGTTGGCAACTTAAAATCAGCTAGCATAGTCCTAGCAGCCTCAATTAGTGTTCTATTCCTCCTCTCAGCAACTATATTTTGTTAAGGAGTTCTAGCTACACTATATTGTCTCAAAATACCCTTTTTCTTACAAAATTAATTCATTTCTCTATTTTTGAATTATGTTCCATTATCATATCTAATCACCTTAACCTCTTAATCTACTAGATTTTCTATCCTAGTTATAAAGGACTTAAGAATGTCACTAGTCTCATCCTTAGTAGCTAAAAATAAAACCCATGTAAACCTACTGTAATCATATGTGACAACTAGACAATACATTTTATTCTTAAGGCTTTTTACAAATGTTGGACCAAAAAAGTCCATATGCAAAAAATGTAAAGGAAGATTGATTGAGTTATCTATTTTGGACTTACAAGAGGCTCTGTGCTACTTTCCCTTTTGACAAGAAACACAAGTTTGATCATTTTCAAAAAGGTTGGAAGGTAAACCTCTTACAAGATTTCCCTTAACCAATTTATTCATAGTTTTAAAATTTAAGTGACCTAGCCTTCTAAGCTAAAGTTTAGATTCATCAGATGTGGCTTTTGCAAAAAGGTAAGTTAAACCTCCTTTAGGAACTATGTTCTTTAAATCGAAACAATACATATTGTTCTTTCTAGGAACTCTAAGTAAAACTTGACTTTCATCAATTAACTTAAAGTTTGGAGATAAAACAATACATTCGGTGTCATTAAAAAGAACATTATTCTTTTTTATCACACATTTATGAGACACTAAAGAGATTAAACTTTAACTCTCTCATAAAATACACATTTTCAAAATCTAGATTACCAGTTTTAATGGTACATTTTCTAGTGATTTTCCCTCCTTTAGGGTTCCCTCCAAAAGCAACATATCCTCCATCTATCTCTTCATAGTCTGTAAGATAGGACATGTTCCCTGTCATGTGCCTTGAGCATCTACTATCAATCACTCCTTTATCTTGTAAATCCATTTATGGATTGCCCTACACATTAGGTAAGAAAATCAGTTCCTTTTGGGGACCCAAGCCATCAATGACTTGGATCTTCCTTGTGCATCAATATAATCAAACTTCTTTAGGGTGATTGATGCACTGTTGTGTTTAGAAACATGGTTTAAAACTTTAGTCTTTGGTTTCCAAACCCATCAAGCCGAGGCCTTAATAACATTAACATTATTTCTCTTGACATCATTAACTACTACTTTTGGCCTAGCAGTATTAACATTATTACTCCTAACAGTATTAACCCTTTGATTAATATTACTGTTTTTAAATGTTGTATTCTTTTGAATAGGCCTCTTAACAGTTGAATGTGCTAATTTAGAAAGATATGAGATTGGTCTAGCAGCATTAACTGTTGTCTTTGAGTGAGCAGCATTAACTTGTCTAGCAGTATTAAATGATACTAAGCTAGACTTCTTTAGTACTGCTCTTGGAACCATGTTCCTTTTAGCACAGGGGTGAGTCTTTTTAGCAAAATTTTGTTGAGTCACCCTTTGAGCATTATTCCAAACAGGTTTCACCATCCTTTGATGGTAATTGCAATCAATCTGCAAATGGTCAAAGCTTCTACAGACATAACAGGCTTTATTAAACATGTCAAAAATGCTTCCTAGTCTTTGAGACATTATATTGTTCTAGTTTCTTTGATTGCCTCTAGGTCTGTGAGTGTTTTGGCTATGTTTCTCAACTTGTTTAAACATTTTTCTAGCAGTCTTTTCTTGCTGTTTAGGTTTGACAAACTCTATCTTAGCAAAACTAGACATAACTGTTTTCTTTTCAATCTTAGCCTGAGTCACATCTTCTTCCTCACTATCAGACACCCAATCCTCAATAATTGGAGCACCATTATTCTTCCTAACTGCTTTAGGCTTTACTTCACTAGCCTTAGCTTTACTATTCTCAACTACAGGCTTAATAACTACAGGCTCCCTTATAAACTCTTCTAAATTAGTGAATGACAAGTCAGGTGTTGGAGGTATAAAATTTCCTATATAGGGTGGAGGTACTGCATTATAGCCTAAACCCTTCTTGCAGTTGTCAACTATCTGACACTTAATGAGTTTGTCTAATCTTTCAGATGCAAATTCAAGTTTATCTACATTAATTTGAATTCCATCTTTTTCTTGTTGAGCCTTTTCAAGTTTCTTTCTAAGTTCTGTAATGGTCGTTTCTCTTAAATGAATCTTAAGTTTTAATTCATTAATGTCTTATTCATAAATAGACTCATTTTTCTTATAAACTACAAGTTTTTCTGCTACAGACTCTAAACTTGTCTTATAAGCTAAAGCCATTAACTGAGATTTCTTCAAATCTTTTAACAGTTATTCATTATGAGATTTAAGCACTTCAACAGTTTCAAGATAAGATTTTGAACAAGTAGAGTCATTAATCATTGGGATACCTCTGAGTCACAACTGTGAAGACGAGTTAAGCCATGAATGCATAATTCAAAAGAAAAAAAAAAACCCACCCCTTTTCCTCTGCATGATCACTCAAGTCATATCCACCAAGGCCATCACATGACACCAAAGCTGTGGAAGTAGATGTTTCCATAGTCACACTCCTTCTTGACCTTTCCTTGTTCTTGTTGTCTTATTCTTGGGCCCTGCAACTCCCTAGCATAATGTTCCCTCTAGTGGCCATTGTAGCACTCCACTTTTGGACTATCAAAACCATAATCCTCAGTGTCATTAACAGTAAGCTTCCGTCCCTGTTATTCATCAAAACCTTCTACCCTCATATTCAACATGCCATTTGCCATCTCAAATCCATCTCTTTTATGGCATCCAGATATTGTTGCAAGCCTCATTGTGCAAGTTAAGACTATTTAGTTTGACTTGCAAAGAATGAAAAATAACAGCAGTCACTCAAAGTTGTCATATTTGTAGAGTAAGCAGTATTAACTTGAGTGCTAGCAGTAGTACCTCCATGAGCAGCAGTACTGCTTCATTAAAGCTACTAGTGTTATATTTAAAGAGGACAACAAAAGCATGTTTCTGTGTTGCTAGAACTTGAGCAGACATCACCTTTGACTTCTGGTATCATACACCGATGAGTTGTTATTGAGAATCTCCATGCTCATGTTTTCTACCATCAACTTATTCGACCATACAACAGCATGGTGGTCCCACTCAAGTGACAAGCTTCTTAATAACTTTTTATTATCATCTTATGTAAAATCTTTCATCTAAAACTCTAACGTGACTTACAAGCTTTGAAGCCATCAAAAGGTTGATCAAGCATCACCTGAGCTTGAAGCATGAAAGTTTTCATATTGTTGCTTTAAGAGATTTCTTTGAGTCTTCTTAGTAGCTGCATTCCCACCAAATCTCTTTTCTACAGCTTCCAGCAACAACTTAGCATCCTTTATAAAGTTAAACTTTAACTGATGTTCATTGGGAATGCCCATCATTAAAGTACTTCTAGCCTTCACTTCTAATCTTCTCTAAGCCTTATCTTTAGTAGATGTAATAGGCATCACTTTTTCAACACCTTTCATAACTGCTATTTTTAGCAAGGTTGCACCATTCTCTATGACTTCCTACAGTGCATAGTCTATCATCTAGATGTATTGTTCAATCCTCATCCTCCATAACCCAAACTCACCCGGTTTGAGCATGAGAACTTTGGATGCAGCCACCATGTGTGCAGAATCTTGATCTATATCTTCTAGCAAAGTTTCTCAAAGCAACAAGCTCTGATTATGTATCTAAACTTTCTAATGATTCACTGCTCGCAAGAGGTAACATACTTCAAAGTGACGAGGATAGACTTAAACTTGATGAATTGATGGCATTATGTACCACTTTACAATCTAGAGTTCTTGATTTAGAGAAGACAAAGACCACTCAAGCTAATGAGATTGCTAGTTTGAAAAGGAGGGTCAAGAAGCTTGTAAAGAAAAGAAGTTCAAGAACTCATAAGCTGAAGAGATTATACAAAGTTAGTTTGAGTGCTAGGGTAGAATCCTCTGGAGATAAAGAAATTTTAGGTAAGGATGCATCCAAACAGGGGAGAATTAATGATATTGATGCAGATGAAGACATTACCCTGGTTAATGTTAAAGATGATGTTGACAAAGAAATGTACGATGTGAGTACTGTGACTGGTGATGAGGTGTTTGCAGAACAAGAAGTTGCTGCTAAAGAAGTGAATTTAACTGTTGATGAAGTTACTTTGGCTCAAGCACTTGCAGCTTTAAAAAGTGTAAAACCCAAGGTAAAAGGGGATGTTATAGAAGAGCCAAATGTACCAGTTAATGCTGCCAGTGCTTCAATAAAGGTTAGTGCTGCTACAACAACAACCGCTACAATTCCAACTCCAAGGAGAGTAATTGTTATTACTAAGCTGGGTACACCTACAATAATAAGATCTTCACAACAACCATCACAGGCAGAAGTTCAGGACAAAGGCAAAGGGAAAATGACAGAACGAAGAAGAAGAAGAAGAAGAAAGGCTTGCCAGAGAAAAAGCTCAACAAACTAAAGAAGCCAATATAGCTTGGGATGATGTTCAGGCTAAAATTGAAGCTGATTATCAGTTGGCTCAAAGACTGCAAGCTCAAGAGCAAGAAGAATTGACTGATAAAGAAAAGGCAAGATTATTTGTACAATTCTTAAAGCAAAAAAGAAAACATTTTGCAGCTAAGAGAGCAGAAGAGAAGAGGAACAGACCACCAACAAGAGCTCAACAAAGGAGTATCATGTGTACTTATCTGAAAAACATGGAAGGATGAAAGCCCAAAAGTTTAAAGAATAAGTCCTTTGCTAATATTTAAGAATTGTATGAAAAAGTAATGAAAAGGGTGAATACCTTTGTTGACTACAGAACTGAGTTGGTAGAAAAGAGTTCCAAGAAGGCAAAAACAAAGCTGGAAGAGAATTTAAAGAAAGCTAAAGTAGAAGTGATGGAAGGTAGTTCTAAAAGAGCAGGAGAAGAGTTGGAACAAAAAAGTATTAAGAAGCAGAAGATGGATAAGGATAAAGAAACAACAGAGCTTCAAAGTCTAATAGAAGTCATTCCAGATGAAGAAGAGGTAGCAATTATTGTTGTACCTTTAGCTACCAAGCCTCCAACTATTGTTGACTGGAAGATCCATAAAGAAGGAAAGAAAAGCTATTATCAAATAATAAGAGCTGATGGAAAGTCACAAATGTATAGAGTCTTTAGTTAAATGCTTAAAAGTTTTAGCAGGGAAGACTTGGAAGATTTGTACAAGCTGGTAAAAGCTAAATATGGATCAACAAGATCAGTGGAAGACTTAGATTTGATTTTATATGGAGATTTGAAGACAATGTTTAAACCACATGTTAAAGATCAAGTATGGAAGAATCAAGATGATTACAATGTGTTGGATTGGAAGTTATATAATTCCTGTGGAGTTCATTCATTAAGGATGCAACATGTGTACATTCATATGCTGGTAGAAAAGAGATATCCCCTTACACCATCTACAATTACAAATATGCTGAACAAGAAGCTTCAGGTTGATAATTTTAGTGAAATGGCATATCAGCTTCTTAAACTTCTCACAAAACAGCTTAAGAATCAATGAAGTATTTGGAAGCATCCTCCTGGTGATTAATGAAGCTTTCAATGAAGAAACTTGAGATTTTGAAGAAAAATATCAAGTTTAGGGGAGGATTATTAGGATTAAAAGACTTCTTGATGATCTTAGAGTTACTGCTACTCAGTTAATATTGCTGGTGTATAAGTTACTACTGCTCAAAGATTAAGACTGCTAAAAGAGTTTCTACTGTCAGAGAAAGGATAAAGATAAAAGAAAGGATAAAGATTGTTTGGAGATCAAGATTACTTACGTGATAAGTATTAGTTATTTATAAAAAAGATCATAGAGAATATTCTAAGTCTTAGGAATATATTATAAATTGACTAGGACTCCTTGGTGTATAAAAGGAGGTTCTGGGGTATAGAGTTTAATGTGTGTTTTTACGATTTGATAAGTGTTGTTCATAGCTTCAAGGTTTTGTAACCCTAATACTAGGAGAGTATTCGTATTATTCTAAATAATATTGGAGCTTTTATTGTTTGTTGAATTGTGTTCTTGTGTTACTGTTTCATTAAGAATTCTTCTTATTGATTAAAGATTAGATTTCGTATAATCTTTAATATATTCAACAAAGTTTCTACTATAGTTGTGTTAGATTTATCTAATATAACTAAACCTTAAACAAGCTTAAGGAATTCGATCTATTGAAGTGGGATCCAACAAGAGGTTTTCTATAACTAGGACAACAATATCAAGTTTAGGGGAGGATTGTTTGGATTAAAAGTCTTTTTGATGCTGTTAGTATTACTGCTGCTCATATCAGAATTAATGCTAATCAGTTGTGTTAGTGCTGCTCAAGAACTTCTGAGAAAAATGCTAAGTGTTTACTACTGCTAGTATACAGTTAGTACTGCTAGTGTAAAGTTACTACTGCTAGTGCATATTAGTACTGCTCAGAGACTTAGAAGAAAAACTACTAAGTAGTTACTACTGCTAGTACACAAGTTACTATTGTTAATACAAAGTTAATGCTGCTGAAAGAGTTAATGCTGCTAGTGAAGAAGTTAGTACTGCTGAGTTAGTTAGTACTGCTTATGTGATTTATATGAGTTATTTATGGAAAAGATATGTATAACTTATTTGTTTAAAAGATTTGATATACTTAGGAAAGTATTGTAAGCCGTTTAGGACTCCTTGGTGTATAAAAGGAGGTCCTAGGGCATAGAGTTTGATATCCTTCATCATACGAGTCATTCATAGAATTATCATAGCTTTAAGGTCTTTGTAACTCTAATACTTTAAGAGTATTTGTATTATTATCATTAATAATATTGGAGCTTATTTTGTTGAATTGTAAGTTCATTGTGTTTACTGTTTCATTGATAATTCTTCTTATTATTAAAGATTAGATTCCGCATAATCTTTAATACATTCAAACAAAGTTTCTACTATAGTTGTGTTAGATTTATCTAATATTACTAAACCTTAAACGCGCATAAGGAATTCGATCTATTGAAGTGGGATCAACAATTTTGTTGTCCTTGGGGCTCAAATTTTTGGTTTTATCAATGCTAGTAGAAGCTATATCTTCTGTGTATCCTATTCCATGTTTATCTTTTGGTGGTTTTTGCATTTCAAGCATTTCTTACAAAGAGGAACTACTACTTTTAAAACTAGCCAGTTTAAAGTTAGTGAGGTAATTTTAGATTGAAGGTTGACACATGATTTACATTCAAGACTAATTTCTTTATTTCTTTCTAGTTGTTTTTGTAACACCCCCAAATTGGGTCGCAGCGGAATAAGGGTCCGGGGCGTGTTACTTCAATGATTAATAACACAAGATATATATAGAATGACCAAAAAAGTCATTTGAAGCCAATACATTGGATTTAACAAAGCATTTGTTACATAAGCCCGAAGCTTCACTTGTTCACTTGTTCAAAATATAAAGATTTCTAGCCCATAACAGATATATAAAATGTAATGCGACAAAATCTTTAATGCATGATATCCAAATCAAAACCACCAATGTATCCCTTACACCTCGTGCTTATTGACCTTCTGAAAAACATTACTTTAAAACGTCAACAATAATGTTGGTGAATTCATAGGTTTGATAAAGCATATAATGTAGGACCACAAGATTGAAAGATAATAGAAATTGATATTGATTTGATTGTTTCATTACATAACAAAGCATGTCTATTTATAATAGAACATAGCTTTGGGAATAATCTACTAAACCCTAGATCTAATGGACCTCAAGCCCACAATGGCTTGGGCCAATAATTTATGCGTCTAACACTCCCCTACAGTTTGAATGGGGTCTTCGATACGGACAAATTAGATGAATGTTGAAGCAGATTCTTCTTCTCTTTTTCTTTTTTGTTGCTCGTTTGCACGAAGATTGACTTGTATTGGACGACATAATTGTATATATTGCTTCGCAGTTTCCTCCATTTTTTATGAAGTTTGCTATTTTTTTTACGTCATGGCTTATTTTGCCTTTATAAGGGAGCGACAATTTGTTGGACAACTTTTGTTGTCAACGACAATGATCTTCGACAATGACAACAATCAGATGAGAAAAATAAAATCCTAATTAACAAAAAACAATAAAGCGAAAATAACCGGATCCCTCCGGATCACCGGAAAATAACCGATGACCGAAGGATAGCAAAATGTGTTGGTGGATCTAACCTAAAGCTCTGATACCATAAAAGATAATAGAAATTGATATTGATTGGATTGTTTCATTACATAACAAAGCATGTCTATTTATAATAGAACATAGCTTTGGGAATAAGCTACTAAACCCTAGATTTAATGGACCTCAAGCCCACAGTGGCTTGGGCCAATAATTTATGCGTCTAACAAAGATTTCCCAAGTGTATAATAATGCAACAGATGCAGACATCATATAAATGTAATTATGTTGCCCTAAGCTCATGACACTGAAGCTCGACATAAATGAATACCATATATATGGCCTACATTACCCGTGGTGATGTTCTAACCCGCAACATCCTATGTTCGACATGGTATACGTTCGTTTGCCCAGTGATTGCTAATCACCCGAACGGGGATGTCAATCACAATAGATCTATTCATAACATTCACGCTCACAGTCCAGTAATTGACAGTTCATGATAATGGGCTCAACTAGGGTTATCGCTACTTAGGCAACACGTAATCATAATGTAAAACTTAACTTAACAACATGTGTTCAATTGTAAACAATGATGTTTATCACCCTCAAAAAATTGTAAACAAAAAATCATGTAAAACGTGGGGCTATGAACTCACCTTGAGTGAGCGTATATCAAGTATATCACAGAAAATGCGTCACGGTAATGAACGAGTGCAACCTAATCCAATATAGGTCGTATAAGTACTAATCACATTGGGTAACTACTACCATATATAATTCTATATAGCTAATCACCATCTAATTGTTTTAGTGAAATCATATTTATAAAGTGAAATCGTTTATAAATATACCTTTAGTAAAAATGACATAACTTTATCGTTTCAAGTCCGTTTCTTGCGTGACTTATGTATACGATTTCGTATTAAGACGAGTTATCAAAATTTGACATTTTCATATTTTTAGTCCTCTGATGAACGCTGATTTTTACTGTTCATGCCAGTTATAAACTTATTTTTATAATTTTAATTAACGTAAAACTCGTAAATGTCGTATTTTATTCGTTATAGCTCTGTTTTAGCGATTCTTTCGAGTACGTCTTTGTTATTAATAGTTCTATCATATTAATAATGTTTTCAAAATGCTATTTACTGATGTGAATAGTAACTTTTATAAAAATAGTTTTATAAAAGTATTTTTATACATTTAAGTATATAATCTCGCGTAATTCATAACTCTTTCGTTATTGATCCAAAAATTATGATCCGAATTGTTTTAGAATCCTAAAATCATGTGTGATCTGTGAAAAATACTAAACTTTATATATCAGAAGTATTTGATAACTTGTTTTTATAAAATTTACTTTTATAAACCCGGTATTAACGTAAAACGTATATTTGCCGTATCTTTTTCGTTATAAGGCGGTTTTTTGAGTTCTTTACATATTTGGAATCGTCATGAGATGTATTATCTTTATAAAACATAATATGGCTGTCACCATACACGAACCAAAACAGCCCCTTTGAAATCAATGTGTATACTTGTTTATATAAGTTGTTTTATATACTTTTCAACTTAGTAACTTACCACAAGCCTTTTATAACCATATATATCATATGTCTTACATATATTAGTGTCCATAGGTCCATCATTTGTCCAAATGTTCAAGATCACAAGTTCTTAACAAGTCATTTACAACACTTTTACTTGTAACTTATTAAGTAAACTTTAAAAACCCTAATTTGTATATACACTTTTTATACTTAAACCATCATGGTACAACACTTATATATCCATTTTAACATGATATTACCAACAACATAACATATGTAAAAGTGTACAAAACCATAATCACAAGTAAAATTCCATTTTACATGTTAAAACATTCCCTAAATGGTGATTAACTATATGAGCATCATATACACATAAAATCATGAAAATGAAAAGATGAGGGCTTTTAGATAACCTTAGAGTGATGTATGATGATGAGAAATATGCTCTAAACCCTTGTTTAGATTTTAAACCCTAGCTTGCAAGATTTGAAACCCTAATTAACCACAAAACCCTAATCTTGCAATAACTTGCTTAAACCTTGCAAATGCTTAACCAACCCTTCAAAACATCTTAGGTTATCATAGGAATGATGTGTGAATGCTTGTATGGTCTTAGAAAATCAAGCTATGGATTTTATAAAAGGGGGTTTGTTTGCCGTGGCTTACAAGAGAGGAAAAGGGAGAAGAGCCAAGAGGGAGTATTTGTTTGATTTTCACCTTAAGGAAATGGATATGTGTGTGTTATCTTATTAGTTACTTGCATCTTATACACTCTTGACTAGTCCAAGGAACACTTAGAGTAAAATGTGGAAGTCTTTGGTCAAGGTATTGAGAAAATGGGTAGATGTTCCCTAATAGTTGAGAACATCCTATGATAAACATTAGAAATGTTTTCGTATATATTTTCTTTGCATCTTTGTTCTAAATCCGGCTAGTGTCTGCATATGTATGTATATATTTTTGTGATTTATTGAGTATTGGTAAAAAAATTGGGTATTTGTTTTTGAAGCGTAGAAAAGTTTGGTGGTTCCGGGAATGTCCCCTAAGAACGTATTATATCGCGAAACGTAAACACTTTCCGCAACCATATAAAAAATAAAATGAACAAAGAGTAATAAGTATACAAAATAATTACATAGACACTTGCTTGATGTAATATTTAATTGTTTGATGCCGTTTACATTGAATGCTCATTTTTAGCTTACCGCGATTTAACATAACGATTATATTAAATAGCAACCGCGTACAATACTAAAAATACATAGTGAATTTATTGACGACGTCAATAACCCTAAAACACGGGGTGTTATAGCAAATCCTCAGCCTGGAATATGTTTCAAGGTTGAGAAAAACAAACATGTCACAATGACTAATTTTTTTTTTTTTTATACTGTGATAGCATGAAAGTTAGGTTGGGATATTAAGATCGTCCTAACAATTAAACTTATCACGAGAACCCCCGCCCCAGGCGAGAAATCAAACACGAAGAACTTCAGAATTAACAAGGGTTAAAGAACTTGCGTACCTTTTAGCAATTTAACAAACACCGCCTTGAATAAATGTAATAGAAAACCACCACGCTAAAACCACCAAGTAAAACCACCAAGGATTAAAAGTATAATCCCTCTAAGTATTCACACACAATACGTTCTTAGCAAACAACGTGTATGCTAGTACTAGTAGTGTTTAACCAAACGATCTTTTCGTCTTTGAATCAAATCACAACATGAAACCTCCTTCTTGATGTTTGACTCGCAAACTCAAAAACCCTAAGTGTTGTATTAGTTTGATCGTACGACCCACAAAGTAAGAAACCGAAAATCCCCTTATAAGGATGAAGAACCGGTCGAACTAAGGGAGAGAGCATAAGAGGGATTTTTATAGGGTTTAGGGATTACAAGTTATGAGCCAATGAAAGCCTATAGACCTCTATTTATATACCTATTAGCTTGGAGAGCAAGCAAGCAATCCCAGCTCCTCATGGAGGGGTATTCGGCCGACTATAAGGAAAGATGGGGAAACCAAAACTTTCCTTTTTCCCGGTTTTGCATATTAGTCCTTTAACTATTAACGACTAATATTTATTCTTGTTAAACTTTTACCGATCGTTTGTTAAACACTAATTAATATATTAAAGCGTTGTTCTACATGTTAACGTGTGCGCCTCTTAGGCTCGAATAAATTTCCCGGACATATATAATTTATATTTGTACATATTCCAACAGCTCCCCACTTGACATGTATATATTATACAATAACAATGGAAATCGCAGCGAACACCAATGCTCCCAGAAAATATCCGAGTGGGAGTTTCATAAAGACAGGACAAATATTTTTGAAATTTAATCAATCCCCTTTGTTTCTGATACCTGTGTTAAAAAATGGATATTGAACATGTCATTCCATTATTTAACGATTTTGTTTCTCGTATATGTAACTAATCAAGATTACTGAAAATCAATGAGACATATCTACATGAGTTTTTGGGTACGGCCATACACACATCTGATTAATTCTACGAGGGGCCTAGTGGCATTATTCTTCAACTATTGAAGGAACATATTCTGTATTGACTACAAGTGCCAAGTCACCAAGTTTTAAAACTCACTTCTAAAATAGCTTTAAAATTGTAATCCATTTTTTAGATAACTTAGACCTAGATCAAGAAGAATTGTCACATATGCAAGACCTACTTGCATCTCAAGTCAAGGGGAAGGATTTTGTAAATAAAATTACTACTATATTTACTTAATGACGACGATCCATAAAGTAATATTCTTGTGTTGGGGAAATCCAATATTCATCTTATAAATATCATGTGAGTTTGGTGGACACATCTTTAATATCTACAATATCACCAATAACTCAGAATTGACTTAATTTAACAATATTCACATGTTAATCGAGAACGGATTAATTTAGAATAATAACTATTATTATTCATGAATTTAAACATGTAAATATAGCACATAATTTAAGATAAAAATAACAAAAATACCAAGTATCATTATCATAAAATAAATTTTTAAAACATCCCTTATCCAAATACTAAACATAGATCTACCAGAAACTACTAGCTAAACGAAGTCCCATGCTCTTAGCATGTTAAGTAAGCTTTCCTTTCGGTAAAGCCTTCATAAAAGGATATGCTAGATTATCATCTGTGTGAACTTTAAGAAGGTTACTTCTATGGTAGTGTCTGGCGCCCATCTGAACCCCCAGTTCATTGGCGATAAGAAGTGCAGCTGAATTGTCACAAAACATCTTAATTGGTTCGTTTATTGTTGGTACTATACCAAGCCCTGAAATAAACTTCCTAATCCAAACAGCTTCCATCTCTGCTTCTGAAGCAGCTATGTAATTCAGCTTATGTAGCAGGCTTTTCAGTAGTACTTTACTTGGAGCAATTTATCAGACAACTGCCTTACCATAATTAAACAAAACGTATCCTGTCAGAGATTTCGTATCATCTATATCGGTCTCAAATCCAGCATTGCAATAGCAATCAACTCGAATTTCAGCTTCCGGATTTCCACCATAAACCGAGAACATATCTTTAGAATTTCTTAAATACTTAAGAATATTTTTCACAGCAGTTTAGTGACTTTCACCAGGATTTTGTTGAAGCTGGCTTGTTATATTTTACGCGAACGCAACATCAGGTCTAGTGCATCTTACAGCACACATAATAGATCCCACAGCCGAAGTATAAGGTACATTTTGCATACGCTTCACCTCTTTAGGTGTTGAAGCACCTTGTGTTTTATTCAAGTCAAGTCTTTCTTGCATGGGGATATGACCACGTTTGGAATTATCCATTTTATATCTCCTTAAGATCTTATCCATGTAAGCATTTTCACCAAGTCCAATCAATCGTTTTGACCTATATTTGTAGATTTTGATTCCAAGAATAAATATTGCTTCCCCTAAATCTTTCATAGCAAAACACTTTCCAAGATAATCCTTACACTTCGTAAAGTGGAATGATATTTTCCCATGAGATTAAAGTCATCAACATACAGGATGAGGAATGTAAATTTTACCTCCACTAGCCTTTTGATATACACATGGCTCATCAATATTTTGATCAAAACCAAACCTTTTGATTTCTTCATCAAATCTTTTATTCTAGCATCTTGATGCTTGCTTAAGACCATAAATGAATCTTTGAAGCTTGCATACTTTTCTGGGACGATTAGGATCAAAAAACTCAAGTTGTACCAATAAAATGTACTTACATCAAGATAACCATTTTAAGAAGGCATTTTTGACATCCATTTGTCGTATCTCATAATCATGAGAACTCCCACTAAGATAAGAGAATCCTAAACTTTAATGTTCCAGCGACGGGTGAGAACGTTTCTTCATAATCACCCCATATAGTAAGTCTAACCCTTGCTACAAGACGATCATTATAGGTGTGTACAATACATTCCATGTTGGGTTTTTTCTTAAAAAGTCCACCTTACTCCCAACAGTCATACATCCAGGTAGGAAGATCGATCAGGGACCCATACCGTTATATCCATCAGGATTGTAATTTCGCATTCATAGCATCAATCCCCTTTATTAGATTCAGAAAACTAACATCGCTGCTTAATAGCTATGGGTTCCATTAAGATCCCCTAGACTATCACCTCCGCTTCTACATTTAGTACAAAATCATCAGGAGCTCGATGTGTCCTTTCGAACCTACGAACCGGAATCACTTCCTCTTGAGGTGGTTCAAAACCTTCAACCTCCATTGGAATTTCGCTAGTGATTTTAGAAGGTGATGTATCTTCATCTTGAATTTCTTCAAGATCCATGGCCCTCTCACTGACTTCTTGATTTATGACATTTTTCTACAAAAGAAACACAGCACCTCGCAACAACTATTTTTGTTTTCAGGTTGGAAGTAAAAAATAGTAACCCATGTTTTACTTTGGGTATCCTTAAAGAGATACTACTTAATAGAATCATGTTGGAGTTTGTCCAGGCGAATACCGCTTCGACAAGCCCGTCACATCCCCATACCTTTAAGTCAAGACAGATTTAGAAACCTTTCATACCATAATTTATAGGGAGGTCATTATCAAGCTTCTTAGGAAGGAACCCAAGAGAGAATATGTGTTGCAGTCTCTAGAGCAAATCCCAAAAGAGATAATGGCAGAGTTTTAAAATCATCATTGATCGAACGCATGTCTAACAAAAGTACGATTTCTCCTTTCAGATACCCCATTAAGTTGTGGTGTGTAAGGAGGAGTAAGCTGTTAGATAATTCCACATACTTTAAGATAATCTTTAAACTCTTGGCTTATGTATTTGCCACCTCGATCTGATCAAAGAGCCTTGATTATCTTCCCGAGTTGATTTTCCATTTCATTTTTAAACACTTTGAACGTTTCAAAGACCTTAGGTTTATGTTTAAGAAGATAAATAAAAACTCATAAACGACTATAAATCATTCTGAAAATGTAATGAAGTTCGCTACACTGTCTTGATACATGCCTAAGTGGACCACACACATCAGTATGTTTATTCCCAAAAGATCAGACGCCCTTATCGGGACGATGTAAAATGAATTCCTTGTCCATCTTGCCCGATAAACAAATACACTTTGATCAAATGACGTCACAATCTGTTGAATTTTAAAAGCCCTTCCTTGTTGTAGCTTTTTTCAATATGTTTTCTTATTTATAGAGCAAGAAGGCAGTCCATAGATAAGTACGAGTCCAAATTATGTTTGGCTCTTTTGTGCTAACATTATAATAGAATTAACATTTGGTACAAGATCATGCATATCAATTTCATAAATACCATTACTGGGAATATCATTAAAATAATGAACATTATTCTTAGAAACTGAAATTCTAAAATCCGTAAAATAATGGACAAATCCATTTTCTACCAAACGGTGAACTAAAAACAACACCTCAGTTATAGAAGGTGCATAATACAATTGTCTAAACAAATCACAAGGCCATTAAGGGCAAAACTAGTCATACCTTCCCAATCCTTCTACTTGTGGCACGAACAACCATTGCCCACATACAAGGAATAAAAAAAGTGCTCCTAGTTTTTAGTTACCCTTGCATTTCTAAATTCCTGTTTTTGTAATACCAATGAGAAGTACCACAACCAGAATCAACACCCAGGATTTAAAAAGGGCGAAAGCAAATAATTCTATTGTGAAGATACATGAAGAACTGCCAGAGCCAACTTGCTTCTTTTTCTTCAATAACTCAGCAAGATAAACAGGACAGTTCCTCTTCCAGTGACACCTCCTTGCAGTGGTGGCAGGTGTCATCTTTAGCTGGGTGCTCTTTAGCAGAAGGTTTAGGGTTTTTAGGCTTAGGGATATAAACTTGTTTATCATTTCCCTTGCCATTAGCTTTATCATTGCCTTTTGCTTTAAGCGATTTCTTATTGGCCTTTTGGATTTTACCACCTTTAATCATCATTACTTGTGGTGTTTCATCCTTTTATAGTAAACCCATTTCATACACATGAGCAATGCATAAGTTCACGCAATCGACATCCCTATGTATAGCATATTGTAATTTATACAACTCCAGCAAAATCATAGTAATGCCATTTAAGATAAGACCTACTATACAATCCTTTGTAGCATATAACCAAGAACATTCCAGTTAGTCTACATATCTTTTCATCAGAAGGAACGTATCAGCAAACTGGTTTTGCCCCTCCTCTTTTTTTGAAAGCATGTAAAGTTTGGAATAGGTCAAACCTCTCCACTCCCAGCTTGTTTCTCAAACATAAGATTAAGCCCCTGAAGCATCTCATAAGGTGAATAAATTTTCAAATGTCATGAAGTACAGGGTCATACTTACCGAGCAATAAAGACAAGCACCTCAATTGGTGCATAATATAATGCATTCCATTCTAACAACACTTGTGCATTGGAATCAACATCAGGAGCCGCGGGTAAAGGCTGTTCAATGACAAACATTTTCTTTTCAACTCTCAAGACTAACTTAAGTTGACTAAACCAGTCATTGAAATTATTTCCAGAAATTTTTTCTCTTTCAAACAGCGATCTGAAAGCCGAATGGTTTATGTTTTGAGCAGGTAATGCCATCTACAAAACATACAAAAATTCAAGAATTAGTATTTTTGATAATACCCCTTGAAGAGAATTAACTACCCTTGTTTAGCATATATAAACAATTAATTTTCTAAAGACTAGGATCTTACTTACTACCACACCACATCAGTTGATCTGCTAGTGAATGTGTACCAAAAGGTAAATTGACGATCAACAATTGCCACTTGTACAATTCCTAGAACAATATGGGACTTACTTTATTACGATAATATTCTAGTAAGCATATTTTATCCCATCTGTGCCTCGATTTAAGGTGTCACCTATAAACCGATTAAGTCGTCTAATCAAAAACTGTGATTGTGTAACACTAATGTCTCACGAAAAAGTGTACAATCACCTTGGGATTACGATCTACAAATGTCTCACGCATAGTAAAAAGCATCTACAAGTGTTTTTTTAGAATGGATGGCAATAACTTATTAAAAAATTGTAATTCTATTTTTGTCCGTGACATAGTATGTACGAATAAGCATTCATACATCTTCGTATCAAGATTTTAAAAAAAAACTTTTACTCAAAAAGTTAATTCTTTAAAATTGACGATTCAACCCGTTTTTAAAATATAAAGAATTTATGTTTTACCGCGAGAAAAGATTAAAGAATGGTTAAAACCCATTCAAACCCTAGACCATTTGCGACTTCCTAAATAGTATGCAAGATAATAAAACTACAACGTAGTAAGGTATTATATGGTAATGGTGTCTACAAGACCGAAGTCCTGATGAGTCTCCCCGAACCTTATCCTTGCAACTATATAGTACTTTTACAAATTACATCATTAATAAAAATTAAAAATTTAATTTAAAGAATATATTACAAACTATAAAATGCTAGTCTAGTCATGGAAGATTTTATATCGGATGTAAGCCGAATCCACTTTTGACTTTTTGCATTAGATAGTCCATAATAAATCTTATTTCGATAATCATTAGTCATGTTTA
Organism: Tanacetum coccineum; assembly: GCA_026074375.1. Lineage (NCBI taxonomy): Eukaryota > Viridiplantae > Streptophyta > Magnoliopsida > Asterales > Asteraceae > Tanacetum > Tanacetum coccineum. Next base: position 18,627 of record BQNB010003833.1, read on the forward strand.
TGTTGTTTCGCGAAAACCCTTTTTATTTTCTCACAAGTCAAGAACTTAAAATAAAACATATAAACATTAACTAAACTAAATAACATTTATTTAAACACACTTAACAATTAAGGCATGCAAACATTAAATATGATCATAGTTATCTAATAATTAAAACATGCACATATCATAAAAGGGCTCCTTCGTCTATAGAACCCCGACCACATTCATCGACAAATCGATTGCGTAAGCCATATACAAATATACCACATAGCACATAAAATTTAAGCAACTTTTAGGCCCCATTAAGACATAGCTAAGGTCTTCCCTAGCTTTACAAGTCCGGGATCGAAACCACATAAATTTAATGTCTATGTTTTAATTCTTGATCATCATATTTGCATAAAGCTTTTAACAATTAACAAGATTTATATCACATATCTCTTCATGATAAATTGCATGTATTTATCATGGATGCCGAATTAACAATTAATTTTAAACATAAAACTGATCAATTAACAATTAAACGCATCAAGTTTTATCCATAAAATTTCATACAACCTAGAATTCGTCTAATTAATTTTATAATCAATAAAGATTGAATCTTGATGCACAAAGATCGAATCTTTATGCATAAAACGCCCAAAGGGCTTAAAAAATTAATCAAGAATCCTAATTTGTCAAATTTTATTACTTTGTAACTACAAATTCTATACGATGGCTCGTGATGCCACTGTTTGGTTTTACATCTATTTAACCATTAAATATATCACGAGTACGCAGCGGAAAACATAGATCACATATAGAATATGCAATTAACAAAAGGATCAAGAACGTGTACCTTTTAGCAATTAATATATATACCGTCTTGAATATACGCTTATGTATAAATCGAATACCACGCAAACTAAATAAGTTACCAATGTAGATAACCTCTATGGTGTGCATACACTACACGTCACCGAGATACATTAGGATGCTAGTCCTTCCATCACAAATAAAACAACCTAACACTTTGTTCTTGTTTTATTATTAAATCAATCGAACATAACCATATGAGTTATGTATTATGCGTGACTAATGAAGGGAAAAAGGAATCTTCTTTTCCATGCAAGTTTATTATGCACATGCATGTTGGATCATCATGTATGATAAACTATATGCACATTGCATCGTATGGGTTTTGTGTTACATATTTTGTCGTTGACCTATTTTAAGGAATTATATGTTCAATCTGATTTATGAAGCTAAAAGTGATAAAAAGTCATCAATTGTTTTCAAGTAGACTATAACACCTTCCTTAAGTTTCTAAATCGACAACTCACCTACCTTGTATAACTCTTTTAGTCGAACCAGTCCCAACCCACACCCCACGAGGTTTTGTTTTTCGTACTAACGAAGTCCCTCACTTGTTAAATATCTATAACTATTAATAGTTTTTAAATGTCTAACGTTAATAATTAACGACCGAGTTTAAATATTCGTGAAAACATATTAATATAATTAATATACAATAAATATATTAATTACATTAATAAACGTATCCTCTGTGTATACGTGTGTGCCCCCATAGGCTCACATATTTCTGGCCGTATAATTATTTATGATATGAACATATCCCAACAGCTCCCACTTGGACATGTCATAAATAAATATAACAACATTGGTAAGCGCCTAGCAACACGCCAATGCTCCCAGAAATACCTGAGTGTACTTTTATAAAGTCACAGTTAAATGATTTAAGTATTTACAAACACTTTTGTTCCCTATAACCTGTGTTAAAAAGGATTATGATTCAATAGTTATTCCATTAATTAACGATTCTGTTTCTCCTATATATGATAATCTAGATTACCAAAAATCATTGAGACATAACAACCAGAGTTTTTGGGTGCGGCCACACATGATCATCGATTAACCCTACGAGGGGCCCAGTGGTATCATACTTCAACTATTGAAGGAACAAATTCTTTATTGACTACAAGTGTCTAGTCATTATATGGCATAAACCATTCTGATATAGCCCTTATTAGTTACCTTATTCAGGACAACTTAAACTATAACAAGAAGGAATATCCACCTATACAAACCTCACTATGTCCATCTCAATCTATAAGGATTAAGTAATAAAATCACATTTACAAGATACACTTCATTGACGTTTGATCCCTAAAGTGATAACCTTTTGAGCTTGGGGAAAGAGTCCAATATTCAACTTAATATATACATTGAGTTTGCGACACTCCTTAACAATCCAAGATATCACCAATCACATCAGATTTGTCTTAGTTTAACATAGTTTCCCATATTTGTTAATCGACAACGCGGACTAATTAAGAATAATAAAAATATTCTTCACCAGGAATTAAAATGCAAATATAGACATAATTTTTATTAAATATAACCACTTACCACCACGTATCATTATCATTCATAAAATTGTCTTAATAATCCCATATCCAAATACTAATAATCAAATGCATGATAATTCTAGTTGACTAATCACTCCTCAAGATACGACGATCGTACTTTCTGACAAGGACTTTGGAATTTCATAATTTAACTACTTTGATCTTGCGAATTTTTAGAAACGTTGTGTCAAGAATACAATAGTGAAGTTCTTGAATATCTATGATGATTGTTTGTTCATGTATTTCCAAATATCTCAAAACTATAAATCTCATAAGGTGTGTAAACATCAACTATTAACACAATAAATCATCTTCCACAGCTTCAGAAACTGGTAAAGCATCTTGTCTTAAATGTAGTAATGCAACTAATGCTACTCATTCGAGCACAATTTAGTCCACATGGTCTTCATCAAACATTAATCATACCAAAGAACTAGGTATTGATGTCATCTCAGATTCGATTAAGCATCCGTGACACAACACCCCATTGCTTTTAAAACCGAAAACATGAATATTCTCTTAATAATGTTTTGGCAGACCCTCATTAATACTCCAAGTTCATTGGTTTTCTATCTAAGTTGGCACAACAATTGTTGCAATATATATCCTTAATATTTAATTACTATGGACAAATTTCATAATCTAAAGAGAGAATTCCAAATCCACACAAATTCTATTGAATATTCGTTTAATTATTATCAAATAACTTTCGATTAAATATCAATGTTGCAAATCATCTTGCATCATAGCATGATACAACTATTCATCTACAACAATATTAGTACATACTGAATCCTTTAGTCCAACTAATATTTCATTGATGTTCTATCTTATCAAAGATATGTATCCATTTAGACATTCTAAATGATAAAATGTCATGTGTGTTAGACTTATATACCACATATCTTTATAACAATAAACATACTACTTTCGAAGTTGATATATTTATTTTCCTCAATCTTTCAGTGTTGGAAACCAAAATATAATACTCCCACTAGTTTTAGAAATACTAGGTTATCTTTATATTTACAATAAACTTAAGATTATCCTCCTAGAAGCTTGTAATACTCCCATACATGATACTTGCCGTTTGTACACTTTATAAAGATTATAGAATTTATAAACTCCTATGATTCATAACCATCCACGCAAAAGCAAGATCATCAAGGAAGATTTAAATTCCTATTGTCATAGATTTCAACTATATGAACACTAGTATACACTCCATCAGCCTTTATATAATTAATGCACAGTAGGAAAGAATAAGTTATTCATATCAAATGCTTGAGTATGATTAAAATCCTTTCAAAATGTATGCATATGTATAGTGTAACAACATTGCCCATTTATGAAGTTTTGAAACCAAGAACATACCACTTGAGTTTTTCCTTCTCTTTTAAAACTTATTTTTACTTTACAGTCCAAACGTTTATTAATGATCAATCAAGTTTTAAATTGATAATGCTTTGATAGACAACATCTTAACATTTCATAGTTTGAGTCATTTGACAAATTAAATTCAACAAATGCATATAATGGTTTACTCCATGATACCGAATTTTAAAATTCAATAATGCAGTCTTAACAGGTTCACCATGATCTTGTGACTCATATTCCTCAATATTGAAATAACATTTATCAATCAAGTATTTGAGGTATCCTTACGGATCTATGAACGAGAATTATATCATTATGAGGTTTAACATTTACATGTAGCATTTACTCGTAAAGCCTCAGTATGATATTCACTAGTGTGTTTAGAAGGTTATGTATTTTATATTTTTTATCTCTTTAAGATCTAAAATGCTCCTACTCACTTTTTGTAATTAAAGACTCTTCTATAATTACTTAGCTTGTAGAGTAACAATAATTTGTTCTCTTTTGGGACATTACAAGATACATTGACAGTTCATATGTTTAGTTTGTTAATATGATTCTTCATAAGACTTTTAACAAAAAACAGAACTTTAAAATTTAAGACTTAATGTGAATCATCACATTCCATAATCATGATTATGTCTTATCCTTCTAGGTTAGAGTCTTATCGAGTATATATAAGACATACTCAATTTCAAACCGTTGACCATTTCGAAGGTGGAAATAATTTAAGTTATCAAAATCAAATAATTCCAAATAATTTGATTCAATACTCTAGACATACCATAAATATGTGGTATTCTGTGAGTAATTTTATTGTGAGACTTTATCACAGTCTTTAAAATAACTTAATACTCTTTAGGTCACATACTTATCAATTGTGTCAAACCAAATTGAATAGATAGTATTTAAAATACCTCATTCATGCGAAAAATGTATACGGCTTTAACTAAGTTTAAGAACTCTAATCTATGTACCGGATACATTATTTTGCCTTTAAACAATTCAAGGACTTTTGTTCATGTCATAGCTAGAAGATATAACTTACTAAATAATGTTTTAATAGAGTCTTTCAAACATACAAAGGACTTCATGTTTATTAATTTACATTAAACATAAACATTATTTAACTAACGTAACTTGAACATGCTAACTCATGGCTTCAGTAGTAATATCCAAGATAATCAATATTACTACAAATTTGTACATTCCAAGAGCACATAAACCTTTTACTTGAAGTAGTTTATAAATTAAGATTACTTCATAATTATGGACATTCCAAAAACACATAAACATTTTACTTGAAGTAGTCTTTAATTCATATCTCGACATATTGTTTCTTACCTTACGGTCAAGAGAACCTTTAATCATATTGTTATTGTCATGTGTTGTACCTTGCACACAATAAAGATTTCTCCCACTTGTGCATGGCACAACATCATACACGTGGTCAAACAACACGACATTCGTTTGTTTATATGGACAATATGATAGTGTCACAGATATTAGCGTTACAAGTAGATATTGAACCACTTTGTTTGATAAGAAATAGTGCACGACTATCCTTAAAACCATGAGTGTCTATAGTTGGAAAATTATGCATTATCTCAAGACAAGCGAGAAATAATCTTGGTTACTAACAAGATAATAAACCTTGTAGCTCCCACTGAATTCGACAGCATCACATGAATGTCTTGTTCAGAAATAATCGGGATGCTCCCACTGGATTTGACAACATTGCAAGTGTTCCATAACCAGTGAAAACAAATAGTGATCTATTTACTTTCCAACTCTCTTTGAAATCTTAATTAGTAACATTTACTTGGATTTCAAAAGTTCTACTATGTAGATGAGGGACTATCCATCAATGCTAATGATTAACTTGAAATTGAGCATGCAATTTCCTCCTTAATTTGATTAAGACAAATAACTAGATACATTATCCTAGTTTGCCTTTACCACTTTTGCGGTAATATTGGTATTTCCTAATCAAGAACTCATAAAACATCTTACATTAAGATGTTGTCCTTTGATATCTTTAAGAACATATTCTCTAGTTATCAATATGTCTTATATGTTTCAAAGTATTCACCACCGAATAAGGGTGATGAAATCTATATGAAAATATAAGTTATGCAATATACTTAACTTTTAAGTTTGCTATGAGTTTGATTACATTAGGACAATTCCTACGTTCCTATTATAACTTTCCGGAGCAAGAAAGATATTAGGAATGAGTCTCCATGTTCCTTACAAGGAAAGGAGTCTCGGTTTGACTTCTTTGGTAAAGAAACAAACCATTGTTTACGGTTTTATCGTTGCATTAATACTATTAATAAAATCGCAAAATTCAATTTTAGTATTTTCGATAATATTCCTTGAAGAAAATTAACTACCCATGTTTATTCAAATAAACAATTAATTTTCTAAGGTTAGGATCCTACTTGACATACCACCACCACATCAGTTGATCTGCTAGTGATGGTGTATTCAAAAGATAATCAACGATTGATAATTCACAACTTTTGTAACTCCTAAACCATATGGGACTTACTTTATTACAATAATATCTAGTAAGCATGTTTCATCCCATCTATGCCGCGTGTTAATAGGTCTAACCACAACAACGCTAAGTCGTCCAATCAAAAACTGTGATTATGTAACACTCACCGTCTCACGGAAAAGCGTATAATCACCTTGAGACTGCAAATCTACACACGTCTCACGCATAGTAAAGAGCAATCTACAAGTGTTTTTACAAATTGGATGGCAACAACTTAGTTGAAAAAGGGTATTTTATTTGACGTGTCAAATATGTACGAAGAAGCATGCATACATCTTCGTATCATAGATTTTAATAAAAACTTTATTCTCAATTAAGTTATTATTACGGTATCACCTATTATCATCGTATCTTATACATAAATAGTGAGACCTTAAAATTGACGATTCAACGTATCTTTAAATATAAAGATTTGCCTTTTATCGCGGGAAAAGATTAAAGAATGATTAAAAATCATTCAAACCCTAGACCATTCGCGACTTCCTACATAGTATGCAAGGTAAGGAAACTACAACGTAGTCAGGTATTATAGGGTAATGGTGTCTACAAGACCGAAGTCTTGATGAGTCTCCCCGAACCTTGTCCTTGCAACTATATAGTACTTTTGCAAATTACGTCATTGATAAAAATTAAAACTTTAATTTAAAGAATACATTACAAACTATAAAATGCTAGTCTAGTCATGGAAGATTTTATATCGGATGTAAGCCGAATCCACTTTTGACTTTTTGCATTAGATAGTCCATAATAAATCTTATTTCGATAATCATTAGTCATGTTTATGTTTGTTTTCCGAAAAACCCTTTTATTTTCTCACAAGTCAAGAACTTAAAATAAAACATATAAACATTAACTAAACTAAATAACATTTATTTAAACACACTTAACAATTAAGGCATGCAAACATTAAATATGATCCTAGTTATCTAATAATTAAAACATGCACATATTCATATAAGGCTCCTTCGTCCTATAAACTCCGGCCACATTCATCGACAAAATCGATTGCGTAAGCCATATACCACATAGCACATTTAATTTAAGCAACTTTTAGGCCCCATTAAGACATAGCTAAGGTCTTCCCTAGCTTTTAAAGTCGGGGATCGAAACCACATAAATTTAATGTCTATGTTTTAATTCTTGATCATCATATTTGCATAAATCTTTAACAATTAACACGATTTATATCATATATCCCTCCATGATAAATTGCATGTATTTATCATGGACGCCGAATTAACAATTAATTATAAACATAAACCCGATCAAGTAACAATTAAACGCATCAAGTTTTATTTATAAAATTTCATACAACCTAGAATTCGTCTAATTAATTTTATAACCAATAAAAATTGAATCTTGATGCACAAAGATCGAATCTTTATGCATAAAACGCCCAAAGGGCTTAAAAAATTAATCAAGAACCCTAATTATTTGTCCAATTTTATTCCTTGTAACTACAAATTCATATACGATGGCTCGTGATGCCACTGTTGGGTTTTTACATCTATTTAACCATTAAATATATCACGAGTACGCAGCGGAAAACATAAACACGTATAGAATATGTAATTAACAAAGGGATCAAGAAGTGTGTACCTTTTAGCAATAAATGAAACCACCTTCTTGAATATACGCGTGTGTATAAATAGAATACCACGCAAACTAATAAAGTTATCAAAGTAGATAACCTCTATGGTATGCACACACTACACGTCACCGAGATACGCTAGGATGCTAGTCCTTTCTTCACGAATAAAACAACCGAACACATTGTTCTTGTTTCTTTTTATTATTAAAGTAATCGAACAAAATCTTATATATGTTTTCAGTCTATTTACTTATCAATGAGAAAGAAAGGAATCTTTTGTTTCCAAGTATCCATTGTAACACCCCCGTTTTTACAATATAGCAGCGGAAGCTAATCTGGGGTATTACTTCATGGATACAACAATCATAGTCATAGAAAACGACCCAAAAGAGACGTTTGTTCAAAAGATATGTTATCATTCATTTTAAATCAGAGTTTTATAAAGGCAGGTCCCAAAATCTAAAATATCATGTTTGAATGATAACAGATCAGCCATCTTCAAGTCCATGCCACTCCGTGCCGCAACTTGCTTAATTACCTGAGATAAATATGTTAAAAAGTCAACACAATGGTTGAGTGAAATTCATATGTTTGATATAAACAGTTTGAATACAAGTAATAGTATAATAATTTTCGTACCAACAAGTCCCTCACTTGTTAATATCTATTAATTAGTAGTTCTAACGTGTAACGTTATAATTAAAGACCGTTTAAATTATTTCGTGAAACATATTAATATAATTAATATATACAATAAATATATTAATTACATTAATAAACGTATCCTCTGTGTATACGTGTGTGCCCCTATAGGCTCACGTATTTCTGGCCGTATATTTATTTATGATATGGACATATCCCAACAGCTCCCACTTGGACATGTCACAAATAAATATAACAACATTGGTAAGCGTCTAGCAACACGCCAATGTTCTCGGAAATACCTGAGTGTACTTTCATAAAGTCACAGTTAAATGATTTATGAATTTACAATCCCTTTGTTTCCGATACCGTGTTAAAAATGGATATGGATCAATAGTCATTCCATTAATTAACGATTCTGTTTCTCGTATATATGATTAATCTAGATTACCAAAAATCATTGAGACATATCTACATGAGTTTTTGGGTGCGGCCACACATACATCTGATTAACCCTACGAGGGGCCCAGTGGCATCATACTTTAACTATTGAAGGAACAAATTCTTTATTGACTACAAGCGTCAAGTCACCATGCTTCACAATCACTTCTGAAATAGTCCTTATTAGCTACCTTATTCAGGATAACTTAAACTAGATCAAGAAGAATTATTCACACATGCAAGACCTACTTGCATCTCAAGTCTAAGGATTTAGTAAATTAAAATCACTTACAAGATTTACTTAATGACGCCGATCCATAAAGTAAAATTCTTGTGGTTGGGGAAATCCAATATTCATCTTATGAATATCATGTGAGTTTGGTGGACACATCCTTAATATCTACAATATCACCAATCACTCAGATTTGTCTTAATTTAACAATATTCCCATATTGTTAATCGACAACGGATTAATTTAGAATAATAACTATTATTATTCATGGATTTAAACATGCAAATATAGGACACAATTTATATTAAATATAACTTAATACCACGTATCTTTATCATTAATAAAATTGTCTTAACATCCCTTATCCAAATACTAAATAGATCAAATGCATGATAATTCTAGTTGACGAATCATGCCTCAAGATACGACTATCGTACTTGTTGACAAGGCATAGATTTTATTAATTTCAACTAGATTTGATCTTTTAGAATTTTGAGAATACTTATTTCAAGAATTCAATTAATGAAGTTCTTGAATATCTATGATGATTGTTTGTTTATACAAATATCTCAATATTTACACACTATATCTCATAAGGTGTGTGACATCAACTATTGACAACAATCATCTTTCGCAGCTTCCAAAAGTGTAAAGTATTCTTATTCTTTAAATGTAAAAATGAGCAACTATGCTCTCAGTTTGAGCACAACTGAGTCTACATGGTCATCATCAAAAATAGAAATCATACCATGACTATATTGAGTGTCATCTCAAATCGATTTAGCATCCGTGTACACAAACAACCCCATGCTTTTAAAATCCGTAAACAATGAATATTCTCTTAATAATGTTTGACACCTCATGAACTCCAAGTTCATTGGTTTATTCTAATTGCACAACAAATTGTTGTAATATATATCCTTAGATTTTCATTACTCTGGACAAATCCATAATCTAAGAAGAATTCCAAATCCAAACATATTCCATTAAAATATTCAATTCTATAATTATCTAATAACTTTCGACTAAATACTAATGTTGTCAAATCATCTTGCATTCATGCATGATACAACTATTTTTTTACACAATATGCTGTACATAATGAATATTTTAGTCTCAACTTAAGAATTCCAATCAATGTCTTAGTCTTATGGAAAAGATAGTACCATTGAGACTTTCTAAATGGTATGTCAAATTGTGTTAGATTTATATACCGCATATGTTTATAGCAATAAACATATTATTTCAAGGTTGTACATTTAATTTCCTAAATCTTTCAGGTGAAGGAAACCTGAACATAATACTCCCACTAGCTTTTAGGAATACTCGAGAGTTATCTTTATTTAACAATAAACATAAGATTATTCTCCTAGATGCTTGCAATAATCCATTCTTGGATTCTTGCCGCTCGTACACTTCATAAAGATTATATGAATTCATAAACTCCTTTGATAAAACTTCTATACGACCTCGCATAGTAATCATCAAAGGAAGAGTTTTAAATTCCATTGTCATATTTCATCTATATGAACACTAGTATGACAATCAATCATCTTTATATAATTAATGCGCATAGAAAGAATATTTAATCACAATCAATTGCTTGAGTATGATTAAAATTCTATCATAATGCATGCATCAAATATGTGTACAACATTGCCCTTATGAGTTTGAAACCAAGAACCAAACCACTTGGGGTCTTTGTTTTCGCGTTCTCGTTTAAAGGAAACTCATTGGAAACTCTTAGTTTAACGGCGTGGGAGGTTTTAGTTAAACATCAATCAAGTTTTAAATTGATTATCTTTGTGGACAGCATCTTAACATTCATAGTTTGAGTCATTTATCAAATTCAAAATTCAATAATGCATCTTTAACAGGTTCACCACGATCATGTGACTCATATTCCTCAATATTGATATAACATTTATCAATCAAGTATTTGAGGTAACTTTACGGATCTATGAATGAAAATTATATCATTATAAGGTTTAACATTTAAAGCCTCGATATGATATTCACTAGTGTATTTAAGAAGGTTATGTATTTTGTATTTTTTTTATCTCTTTAAGATCTAAACAACGCCCCCGACTTGCCTATTGTAATTAAAGACCTCTATAAAATTACTTAGGCAAGCAGAGGTAGCAATTACAAGATACATTGACAGTTCCTGAGTTTAGTTTGTTAATATCATTCTTCATAAGACTTTTAACAAATTTAGATGTCTTATTAACCTTCTAGGTTGGAGTTATATTGAGTATATTCAAGACATACTCAATTTCAAACCTTGACAGATTTTGGAGGTAAAATATTTAAGTTATCAAAATCAATATTATTTCAAAGAATTTGATCAACACTCAAAGACATACCTTGAATATGTGGTATTCTATGAGTAATTTTATTGTGAGACTTTATCACAATCTTTTAGATAACTTAATACTTTTTATGTCACTTACTAATCAATTGTGTCAAACCAAATTGAATATATAATATTTAAAAACCTATTTGCATGCAATAATGTATAAAAGACGGCTTTTATAACTAGTTCAAGAACTCTATCCATGTTAACAATACATTATTTTGCTTTTGAACCAATCAAGGACTTTGTTCATGTCATAGGCAGAGATATTACTTACTTTATGATATAAAGTCCTTTCAACATTTTAAGGACTTCATGTTTATTAATTTAGCAATTAAACATAAACAATTTAACTAAAGTAACTATGAAACGCCAAACTCTTGACTTCAGTAAAAATTTTCTAGTTAATCTAGATACTGTCATTATTTGGGGACATTTCCAAGAGAACAGTAAACCTTTTACTTGAAGTAGTCTATCAATTAAAGATTACTTCAGTATTTCGTACATTCCAAAAACACATAAAACATTTTACTTGAAGTAGTATTTTAATATTCATATCTCAACATAATGTTTTCTTAACCTTACGGTCAAGAGAACCTTTAATCATATTGTAATTGTCATGTGTTGTACCTTTGCACCACAAAAAGATTCTCCCACCTTTATGCATGGCACAACATCAAAAAAACCATGTAAGTCAAACAACACAACTTTCGTTTGTTTTATTGTGGACGAAGGGCAAATATGATTATTGTTCACAGATATTAGCGTTACAAGTAGATATTGAACCACTTTGTTTAGTAAGAAATAGTGCACAATTATCCTTAAAAACATGAGTGTCTATAGTTGGAAAATTATATATTATCTCAAGACAAGCAAGAAATAATCTGGGTAACCTTGTAGCTCTCACTGAATTTGACAGCATCACATGAATGTCTTTAATTCAGAAATAAATCGTGATGCTCCCACTGGATTTGACAACATTGCAATTGTTATCCATATCAGTGAAAACAAATAGTGCGATCAATTTACATTCCAACTCTCTTTTGAAATCTTAATTATAACATATACTTGGATTTCAAAAGTTTTAATAATTAGAAGAGGACTATCCATCAATGCTATTGATAACTTGAAACTTGGGCATGCAAATTCCTCCTTAAATTGGAATTAAGAACAAAACCAACTAGATATATATCCTAGCATGCCTTTACTACCATTTTGCGATTATAATGGTATATTTATAATCAAGAACTCATAAAACATCTTACATTAAGCCTGTTACCTTGATAGCTTTAAGAACTTATTCTCTAGTTATATCTATATGTCTTATTATCTTTCAAAGATATTCACCATGAAATCTATATGAAAATATAAGTCATAGCAATTACTAACTTTTAAGCTTCCTATTAGTTTGTTACATTAGAGACAATTCCTACGTTCCTATTATAAAAACTTTTCATCCCCGGAGCAAGAAAGAATATTTAGGAATGAGTCATCTTGTTCCCTTACAAGGAAGGGAGTCTCGTTTGACTTCTTTGATAAAGAAAACAAAACCATTATTAACGGTTATATCGTTGCATTAATACAATAATAGAATCGCAAAATTCAATTTTGAGTAATTCGATAAATACTCCTTGAAGAAAAAATAAACTACCCATGTTTATTCAAATAAACAATTAATTTTCTAAGGTTAGGATCCTACTTGACATACCACCACCACATCAGTTGATCTGGCACTAGTGATGATGTATTCAAAAGGTAATCAACGATTGATAATTCACAACTTTTGTAACTCCTAAACCATATGGGACTTACTTTATTACAATAATATCTAGTAAGCAGTGTTTTCATCCCATCTATGCCAACCACAACAACGCTAAGTCGTCCAATAAAAAACTGTGATTATGTAACTACTCACCGTCCTCACGAAAAGCGTAAAATCACCTTGAGAACAAGCAAATCTACAAACGTCTCACGCATAGTAAAGAGCAAGTTCTACAAAGTGTTTTTTACAAATTGGATAGGCAGGGCAACAACTTAGTTGAAAAAGGGTATTTTATTTGACGTGTCAAATATGTACGAAGAAGCATGCATACATCTTCGTATCATAGATTTTAATAAAAACTTTATTCTCAATTAAGTTATTATTACGGTATCACCTATTATCATCGTATCTTATACATAAATAGTGAGACCTTAAAATTGACGATTCAACGTATCTTTAAATATAAAGATTTGCCTTTTATCGCGGGAAAAGATTAAAGAATGATTAAAAAATCATTTCAAACCCTCAGAACCATAGGTCGCGACTGTCCCTACATAGTTATGTAAGGATAAGGAAACTACAACGTAGTCAGGTATTATAGGGTAATGGTATCTACAAGACCGAAGTCTTGATGAGTCTCCCCGAACCTTTCCCTTGTGCAACTATAGCCGGAGAGCTGCGCGAGATTGCAAATTAAGGTTCCATTGATAAAAATTAAAACATTAATTTTAAAGAATACATAACAAACTATAAAATGCAAGTCAATCATGAAAAGATTTTTTATATCGTGATGTAAGCCGAATCACTTTTGACATTTTGCATTAGATAGTCCATAATAAATCTTATTTCGATACAATTAGACCTGTTTAGTTTGTTTTCTTCCTGAAAAACCGTTTAATTTTCACACGCGCGACGCGCGTGCGCGAAGCGAAAAGCGAGCGCGCGCACAATATAAACAATTAACTAAAGCTAAATAATATTTATTTAACACACTTAACAATTAGCGCGAGTGCAGTGCGCAAACATTAAATATGGATCCTAGTTATCTAATAATTAAAACATGCACATATTCATATAAGGCTTCTTCGTCCTATAAACTCCGGCCACATTCATCGACAAAATCGATTGCGTAAGCCATATACGAATATATACCAAACCCCCCAAAAAGCCCGAGCGCGAATATACGAGCAACTTTTAGCCCCCATAAGACATAGCTAAAGGTCTTCCTAGCATTTTTAAAAGTCGTGGAATCAAACCACATAAAATTAATGTCTATGTTTTAATTCATGATCATCCATATTTGGCATAAATTCTTTACAATTAACGACAAATAACACAATTAAATCATATCCCTCCATGATAAATTGTACATGTATTTATCTTGACGCCGTAATTAACAATTAATTATAAACATAAACCCAATCAAGTAACAATTAAACGCATCAAGTTTTATTTATAAAATTTCATACAACCTAGAATTCGTCTAATAAATTTTATAACCAATAAAAATTGAATCTTGATGCACAAAGATCGAATCTTTATGCATAAAACGCCCAAAGGGCTTAAAAAATTAATCAAGAACCCTAATTATTTGTCCAATTTTATTCCTTGTAACTACAAATTCATATACGATGGCTCGTGATGCCACTGTTGGGATTTAACATCTATTTAACCATTAAATATATCACGAGTACGCAACGGAAAACATAAACACGTATATAATATGTAATTAACAAAGGGATCAAGAAGTGTGTACCTTTTAGCAATAAATGAAACCACCTTCTTGAATATACGCGTGTGTATAAATAGAATACCATGCAAACTAATAAAGTTATCAAAATAGATAACCTCTATGGTATGCACACACTACACGTCACCGAGATACGTTAGGATGCTAGTCCTTTCTTCACGAATAAAACAACCGAACACTATGTTCTTGGCCGTCAAACGATCAAATCCCACATAAGATTTATAAGTGATCGCATGCAATAATCAAGAGAATAGAATAATGCAAATTAAATACAATTCAAGCATGCATGCGTATGCAGAACAATAGCATGCATACTATATATTGATATTCTATTCTATTGTGGAACACATGCGAACCAAGAAACAGTTTTCTTGTTATTCTTATGTGACGTTTGACTTTTTTAGGTTTTTAGGGATATATCAAATTGATATTTGTTTGTCGTATGACTTTTTGGTTTAAAACTCTCCTCATCGAATGAATGAGGAATGGGTTTATATAGCCCATGATTTGTTCTTTAAGTCATGCTAAAACACTTCCTCTTGTTTGCTAGAAATGACACTCGGACCTCTTCTTCTTTTCTTGTTCGACCGGTCACAACCAACACCTCATGGGTTTCGTTTTCGTACTAACAAGTCCCTCACTTGTTAATATCTATTAATTAGTTCTAACATCTAATGTTATAATTAAAGACCGTTTAATTATTTCGTGAAACATATTAATATAATTAATATACAATAAATATATTAATTACATTAATAAACGTATCCTCTGTGTATACGTGTGTGCCCCCATAGGCTCACGTATTTCCGGCCATATATTTATTTATGATATGGACATATCCCAACAGGATTAAACCCTTTTGCTTCCTTTAGGAGAAAGTCCCACATATTCAAGGGTTATGACCTACATAATAATAACAAATTAATGTGTACTTCCATCACAAATCAAAATCAAACAGTCCACGTATCACTTTAAAAATTGCATTGATAGTCCGACAACTAAATCTATGCAAATGCATAAATCCATTATTGATTTAGAGACAAGACCATCTGTGCTCATAGTTTGGACTTTGGAAGTTAGGAATCGTACATGAACGAGTTGGTACGTTGCCCGCGTGTTGCGGCGGGGGTTAATTTAGTGTCGAAAGTTGTTTTCGGTATTTTTAGTATGTGTTTAGTAGACTTGAAGACATTATAGTGAAATTTGTTTTTGATATTTTTGGTATATATTTTGTGGACTTGTAGATTGTATAGTTGCACTATAAAAGAAACCCAAACGTCAAGAAAAAAGAACTGAAAAAGGAAAAAGAAAAAAAAGAAAATACCAAAAATAGTAGCCCATGAAACGTGGCCCAAACTCAAAACTAAATAGCTTACATTGAGTAGCCTAAATTATAATGTTTAGTTTAGAAGTTTTTGAAGAAGTAGCATTGGCCTGTGTTGTTCTTGGCCTAACGAACTAAAATTAGCCCACTAAAAGGGTTATCTTATTTTGGCAGGTAGCGTGATGCACTTTAGTAGTATGTACAATAAAGAAGATTCGGCCGCCTGTATTGACTGCTTACTTGGGCCAACAGTAGTTGCTTGGACTGCTTCTTGGGCTACGCATTATACTTGCACTATTTTGTCGCTACCTGTGATGCATTTTAGGATAGAGATAAATAGCATACTTATGTTTGTTTAAGATTTGATTAGATCCGTGGTTATGGGCTAACATAATTTCTTCAAATTTCAAACATTTTATTAAGCCTATGGATCATAACAGGGACTAAGGGGGAGTATTCAGCCCATACATTGTATTAGGGAATATGGAGTGTTAAGTTGCTTTCTAAAAATAGAATAATAGATGATGAGTTTCAAATAACTAAAATCAAATAAGGTCAAAATATAGTTTAAGTGAAACTATAAGTCAATTATAGATTGATGCGTCATTTATTAAGCTATAATAATTTATTGGTATTAGCTTTTAATATCACTCTTTCGTTCACTTGATTTTCTAACTTCAAAAATTTTCATAATTCGAAATTCCGAGTATCCAAAATCTCGGAAAAACGCTGGTTACTATGTATGGTATGACACAAGAGAAATGCTAGGCTCACACATTTTTTACAAACAAACATCCACACTTACATGTGGCATGTGAGATGTACCAATTAAATTGCATAAAATTTTCTCTTTCTTAATACTTACTCTCCATAATCATTGCCACATGTGGGTGTGAATATTTGTTTGTAAAAAATATGTGAGCCTAGCATTCCTCATGACACAAATACTTGCTAAAAGAGGCGTTTGTGTCACAAGACTTGTTGTCAATAAAATATGCAATCAACGTTCTATGTATATTAGTATATATCTTTAATTGATGACGCAAAAGCCGACCGGGTAGATATGATATTAATTTCAGTTAGTTTAAACGATTTTGTTGAGCTTACTTTGCAGCCCAATTGCAGTTGGCGCCTTACATATGATCGAAAGAAGCATCGTGGCAATGAATAATGTGAGGAACAAAAGTTGTGTTTGGAGCGTATTAGCTTATATGTGTTAAATAAACATAAATTAAGTGTTTGACTAAACTTATATGAGTGGACTTATTAGCTTATATAAGAGGTTTTGGTAAGTCCAAACTTTATGATAAGAAAGAAAGAAAATAATATTTAAAGATATATCAAATATTAAAATATGAATTAAAAATTATTTATTATTAATGAGAGGATAGAAAAAAGATGTAAAGGAGAAATTATTTAAGATCACTCTTGTCATAAAACCCCTTACACCCCCTATATTTAGTGGATGCTTAAAATAATCTGGATTTAAAATCTAACCCGAATAGCAAAGAAATGCAACAAACATTTTTGAATTATTAGAAGTTTTAAACCTAAAACCCAAGCTAATCCCTCAAGCCAAACGGACCCTTAATATGAAAAACTATTCAATGACTTTAAAAAAAAATAGCTTATTGGAGATGATAACACAAATTCATGATAAGAATTCAAAAGTCCAACTGCACATCTTTGCTTGGAGAATTAATGATGCTACCGCAAATTTTTGAGCATATGGAGTTTAAAATTTAATCCTTGGAAAGCTTAAAATTTAAAATAGAGCATGACCACAATCATACAGAAAATGTAATCGTTTAACTCTTCTATCTACGCGCACCTCCACAAGTAAAGAATACAATAGAAAAAAAATCCCATAATAGTGCACGTAGAATAGAAAGTTATGCAGAAGTTTGCATTTTTGAATACCCGTTACATCTCAAATGCTCAATAACTTCAATTAACAACAATTACGAAACATTCACAAGTGCTCTATCAGTCTTGAAATATCACTATATACCCAATGCGACAGAAACAGAACATTCGTGACTTAAAAACGAAGTAATCAAATGATCACTTTAAAAACGCTATGTAAACAACCTGTTTTAACTTTCCTGCTCTTGCAACTTTAATAATAGGGAACATAAATATCAATTTCTTTCTATATGTTAAGAGGATATTAAGAGGATGTCATCCAAATAGCTCTTCTATAATGTTCTTATTCACCTCGTGCCAATATGAAAGTTTTGAATACAGAGACAAAACCAGGAATTTGTATTAAGGGGGGCTCAAATATTTTTTTCCCGATAGTAACATAACCTGTATTGAATTTTGAATCGATCGACATATGGCTTCGATGATTTTTTTTCAGTTGATTAATTAAGAAAATGAACAAAATATGCAAACGTTTGTGTAAATGGTAGTGAAGTTAGGAAACTAAAGAAGATAAAAGTGTCATTGTTCTAGATATGGGTCATTGGCACAAGCAGGGCAGCTCATGAGTTTTTTGATGACATGAACGAGCCATTGGAAAATGTTCCTTGTAAACAAATGGCAACTCTATCTTTTAAAAAATGTATCGTAATTACGTTGCGGCACATCTTGATACCTACTTTTATTAGCAATAAAAAATATTACAATATAAAGAGATAAACTCCGAATTACAAGGTTACCAAAAATATAACTCGTATATTTAAGTTTGTAAATATCAAGAATTTTTTTGTACAAATAACAAAATAGACATTACTTTAGAAAGTTAAAGATATGAAAGAGGAAAAGGTAAGTTAAAACAAAAACAAATATTTAGACTTTTTTGTTTTAACTAATTAAAAAAAACCTATTTACTGTCTTTACATTCATTCACGTGGGAGACATTAATTAGTGCTGTACTTTTTATTTTTAATATTCATCATATTTCTCTTTTCATATATGATATTCTTCTTCCTTTTACTTCATCTTCCATACTGGCAATATACCACAAATATTATTAAAGCTATAAGATAGGCGAGTTGGCCAGTTGGGGTGGGTGGGGTGGGTGGTGGGGGGAGGGGGGGGTGGGTGGGGGGGAAACCCTCTAGCCCCCTCCTTCCTGGCTCCGTCCCTGTTCGAATATATAATTATATAATCAAGAAGTGGAATATTTCACAAGTTTTGGATACAGAAGGTATGTGCATGTTCAATCCCAAAAGTAACTATTAGTATGCAAGGAGAAGTATGTACACCACTACTTCTACTTACTCAAAATCTTTGTTAAGAAAATGTTACATTGGAATTGTATCAGAGTGTTAAGAAAATAATAGTACTGAGTGTTAAGCAAATAATAGTACTTGGTATAAAAGCTTACGAAACCATTCATAAATCAATTTTCAAAACTAATTTGTTTTCTATGTATTAAATTCATGATAATAACTAAGAACTAAAATTATGCAGAAAAGAAGGTTCTTTTCCAAAACATCACTTCAGTTTTTAAACTTAAGAATAGGCTGATACAAGAAACTGAGCCACGAGTGTCACTTAAAACATAAATGAACTTTGAGATTACTAATTTAAACCAATGTTTTGTCCATCGTTTAAATTCACGGTCTACAATTATCATGATATAAACAACTGAATATTATTTTGTGTTAATACAAATATGCATGTAAAAACGATATTTATATTTAATGATCTTCAACTTTTGATAATAACAAATATAATGTCATACTACGTAAAACTTTACGTAAACAAGTTATTTAGTCGTAATTTTACTTGCCGACATCAAATCACTTAAGGTATGAATATGACATTATAAAGTGAAGTTAATGATCAAAGAAAATATTTTGTCTTGCATATTTAATCATTTGCATAAACCACTACTAATCAAATGATTTATGTAGAACCGTAGGGGGGTGAATACGGTCTTCTTGACTTCTTTGAAGTTTCTAAAACTTCAAGTCTCAAAGAACCAAGTGGTGTAAAGGTCTACTTGATGATGATTGCAATAAGTAGATGAAGATAGAGAGAGAGACACCATGATATATACTGGTTCGGGATGGGGGGTTTATACCATCCGTACATCCAGTTGCGAATCCATGACACGATACTATTACTCTAGTATAATCCTTATGGTGGACTATAAACCGTATTACAACTTCGCTCCACCGATATGCACTAAGATCGGCACTCACTAAGAAGAGCTACTGCCTACGATATTAATGTGTCGTTGTGTGTAGGTATTATTTATTATCAAGTTTTACTATTTATATTTTGTCGACTATACCTAAAAAAAACACTAACGGACAGTGTACCCGATCAGTTGTAGTTTCGTTAGTAAGTAGGGTGTCGATCACTAAGAGCGAGAACGTTAATTCCTAAATCTATCAGTATTTTAGTTATCTAAGTTAGTCTTAAATTATGCTAAGTTATACCTAACTTAAACCTAAAATTAATGGCAAAAAGGGGGTTTTCAGTCTGAGAGACTGGCACAAGTTTTGGTTTTACCTAGACTGAGATTGGGCGATTAACACACACAAGCTGATATTTAGAAGATAAAGTAGCGGTCAAGCCTATTGTAAGGAAAACGTATTAACCATATTTAATCTAATAAAACGCAGGTTTTAGTTTATAAGTGCAATGATTGTCTTATCTCGTTGTTGATATATCATTCCTAGATTTAGGCGGTACTTCTTCTTAAAACCTAGACATGCTAATTCTGTCACAATTAAACACATCCGCATAAAGCAATCATGGTTGATTATAATCTATCTAGGAGACAATACTGGTGAATATTGAAACCTAGCTCATCGAGGCTTAACCACTTATGTTCAATCGAATTATATATGTTGGTAGTCTACGATCTGTAGTGATCCAAGCAAGGTCGTAGGATGCATTTGTAATTCCTAAGTCACCACTTAGCTATACCACCTTTATAACCAGGGGAAACACTAAAGAGTTAAATTTGTTGTCCTATAGTTCCAGAGTCACATATAACCTATATGCAGTTTTATCCCAAACCTAGATTACTTGGTCTGTCTCACTAGATCCAGTTGAATGATAAATTAAACCACATAATCAAACATAAACGAATATGAAGTGATAAACATAATCAATACACAACTTATAAGAAGCAATCAAGATAAACATAAACCAAACATTAAATTATCATAAACATGGCTAATACCTAACGGTATTAGCCAATAACCATTGTAACAAATACAAATTTCGTAGACGAACGATTAAGGTAACCTAACCAAGTTAATGAATGATACCAATAACCGAACGCGTATTTAGAGTAAAAGAATTTACAAGGGGTTTCCTATGGATTAAAGGGCGTTGAGAGACCTTCGTAGCTTCTCTTTTCTTCTAAAAGTCAAATCTGGTGGTTAATGCCTTCTTCTCAGTCTTTGGTATAAAAATTGCACACTAAATTCGTATTTAGGGCTCGGTATTTATAGCCTCTAAAATTCAGTCGATACGCCATATTGGATGTTGTCAATACGGTGTATTGGGGTTTTCTTGGAGTGGGGACCACGATAAATATCTTCCAGAATCTTTCATAACCGCCAGTGAATACGTCGTATGTTTTCTTCTGGATACGGCGTATTGGTCTTTATATCTTCGTGGTTGCTTGTGAAGTCCAGGCGTAGATACGCCGTATCTTCCCTGATGGATACCACATATTGGTTGTCAGAACAACAGATTTTTTTATTTCTTCGTTTAAGCTCCAAAATGCGCGCCTTTTAGTTACACTTCACCAATTTCTCAATATTTACTGCAAATAAGAAATATAAACAATTAAGTGCCAATTCATGCATAAAATAGTATAGAACGAGCAATTTAATTGGGATAAATGATGCTATAAAAGTGACGTTATTTGATGTTATCAAATATCCCCCACTTAAATCCTACTTGTCCTCAAGTAATCTTTAGAAAACTTATGAAAATGTATCTCAAACCAAAGTTTAAGATTTTTCCTTTAAGCAATTTTTCGTTTAATTACTAGCACACAACCAAACACCTTACGAATAGGGAAAATAAAAACACTCAAATAACTCAGCTAATCTATGTGGTAAAATTTAACTAATTCACTTAATTGCTCGGCCGTGATGAGGATTCTATCATAAGCTTGGCCAGGATACACATCTCCACCACTAAAGCTAAGGAGTAACAAGTCTAAAAAGGTAAATTAGGTTAAGGTTTAAGGGTTGATCGTTCTTTCCAATCTCTATTGATACCAATATTCCAGAAAAGGAGACAACACCACACATACACATCCATAACGATGGAATAGACATATGTGATTGCTCGATCCTTAACTCGGATAAGCTAAAGAATAGGAATAGTAATCCACACCAATAGTAGTAAACCAACAAGGCCGAAAAAATCATATATACACATCTATAATGATGGAATAGACACACATGATTGCTCAGGTCCCTATTCGAGTAAAACCAAAGGTTAGGATGAAGAACAATATAAGATAGGTATCTTCTAATCTTTCACCAAAAGTAATACACCAACAAGGCGGACAAAATCACACATACACATCCATAACGATGGAATAGATACATGTAATTGCTCGCATCCTCATTCGAGTAAGACCCAAGGCTACGGATTAGGAAAGGGAAAATAATTGTTGTTAAATAAAAAGAACAAAAAAATAGATTAAGTCTAAACAAATAAGGAACAGTGTTGCTAGTTACTTTCCCGACCATCCCCATGAAAAAGACACAAAATCATAGACATAAATGTCTTGATCATAGTTTAACAAAAACATCCTTAGTTGGCATTCCCGTAACAGCTAACTCCCAATCTACCATAATATACATACTTTACAACACTAGTGGCGATATCTACCACTTGATACATGAAAATACATAGTTGGTTTATAATTGCGACCAACTAGTAATAATATACAACATAACTTTACATCGTTGGTTTATAACACGTACCAACGAATAATCGATCATCAAATAATAATATCGGTTAAGCTTAGACGAACCGATTATCTCACAATCCTCACCCTTTTTTTCTCTCTCATTTTTTTTGTATTCTTATGTTTTTTCAATTTTTTTACTAACTAATACTGAAAAATGAACTACGGTGTAAAATTTCACCACTTCACGAATATGATAAATTCTGGATAATTAATATCCGAACATACTGGTGAAAGTAGTAAACACACTAAAAATAAAAAACTACTACTTTCACATTTTCCCATTGCATTGAGCAATTTCTCGACCTAACCATGGATAGAAAATCAACACACGTGCCCAATTGCATTGTGCAATTTCTCGACCATACAAGAGATAGAAAATATGCATGTACACAGGAAGTACAATACTTTACACAAAACCGACTAGCAACCGATTAAGAACTTAATCTAATAGGGTAGGCTAAGGTGTAAAGGTGCAACGAAATAAATATTTGGTGTAAAAAAAGAATGGAATGGCTCAACAGGTTTTTCTAGGGGTATCTTACTCTAAAAATGAGAGTAAACAAAGGGTTTATATGGGGTTTAACTAACCAGTGTAGTTAGTTAATAACACAACATGTATAGGCTTTTTGGTGTAATCCTAGAAATTTACTAGTTTAAAAATGTCACCCCATCTATTAAAAATAGTGCTTATTATTGTGGTCTCGAATAGATATACCAAGTCAAGTTCTAAAGTTTACAACATCACCGACACATTCATATTTTTGTGAAATTTGGGTAAACATTAAGAAACAGATAAGACTAAATCCTCACAAGATCTAACAAGGGTTATGTGTGCGGGTTATGTAACTAACAATCTCACAAAAATATGTTAATTTTTTTTAATTTTGATATAAATTAGGCATATTGATGTAAAAATATGGACAAGTAAGCGTTCTAATTCTTCTCCCCCACTTGAAATATACAACACCCTCGTTGTATAAATGTAACATTAAAACAGGAAATTAAAAGAATTAGAACGAGAAACTGTCCTGGGGTTTGCTCGATATAATCCTCCATGTTGCGTTTATGAGCAAGATTGTGTGTTGTAAATGCGTCTGAATGCCAACATGACTACAACACACATAGAATTCCAGAAAATAAGCATTTCACCATATTCATCTTTTCGTTCAGAAGGTCCTGTTTAAAAACATAAGAAAACAATTGCAATTCTATTTCCGTGTATTCGGTTAGTTAGAAAACAAAAAATAAAAACCTAAAATGGTACAGGAAGTCGATACGTCATATTCGTAAACTAGGATACGTCGTATTGAGACCTGTAAAAAGTATCTGAATACGGGCCAGTCGCCTAATACGTTGTATTCATTTAATGAATACGCCATATAGACCGAACTGACATTAAAGTTTAAATGACTGAAAAATTAAAGACTGGATAACGTTCAGAAAGTCAATACGCCATATCCATTGAGGTTGGATACGCCGTATTGGAAGTATGGGAAGACAGACTCGATAAAAAAGTAAAATACATTCCGGGTTGTCTCCCAGCAAGCACTTTTATTTACAGCAATGTCTTTAAGTTAGACTTATCTTCAGCTCTTTACTCCATCTCATGCATGCTCACGTGTCCACGTGTGAGCCATTATTCCATTTTCGCATCCCTTATGTATTCGGGTCCTAAGTTCAAGACTCCCTTGTAAAAACTTTTAAGCTTTTGATACGGGTGCGATATCTCACTCTGCTCATCTCGTGCACTTATCTTCAACAATGGTCGCATCTTGTTACATCGTGCATTAGTTAGGTGTTTACACCTTGGATGTGATCGCGCCATTTGATAAGTCACACTGTCGTTACCCTTGTAAATCGTAATCATTCCAGTACCGATTGTTCAACCAGTACATTAACAGAAAAGAAAAAATAATGCAAAAAAAATAAATATGCAAAATTATACAATGCAAACTAATCTACTGAATTAAACAGATAACATACAGAATTGTACAAAAATTTTACACTAATCTAAGTTATGTTAGATCTAAACTAAAAATACAAATAAAAACAAGAATTAAACAATTTCACTCCCCGACAGCGGCGCCAAAACTTGATGTGTCGTTGTGTGTAGGTATTATTTATTATCAATTTTTACTATTTATATTTTGCCGACTATATCTAAAACAACACTAACGGGCAGTGTACCCGATCAGTTGTAGTTTCATTGGTAAGTAGGGTGTCAATCACTAAGAGCGAGAATGTTAATTCCTAAATCTATCAGTATTTTAGTTATCAGAGTTAGTCCTAAATTATGTTAAGTTATACCTAAGTTAAACCTAAAACTAATGGCAAAAGGAGGGTTTTCAGTCTGAGAGGCTAGCACAAGTTTTGGTTTTACCTAGACTGACATTGGGTGATTAACACACACAAGGTGATATTTAGAAGATAGAGAAGCGGTCAAGCCTATTGTAAGGAAAACGTATTAACCATATTTAATCTAATAAACTTTAGTTTATAAGTGCAATTATTGTCTTATCTCGTTGTTGATATATCATTCCTAGATTTAGGCGGTACTTCTTCCTAAAACCTAGACATGCTAATTCTGTCACAATTAAACACATCCGCATAAAGCAATCATGATTGATTATAATCTATCTAGGAGACAATACTAGTGAATATTGTAACCTAGCTTATCGAGGCTTTACCCACTTATGTTCAATCAAATTATATATGCTGGTAGTTTATTGTCCATAGTGATCCAAGTAAGGTCGTAGGATGCATTTGTAATTCCTAAGTCATCACCTAGCTATACCACCCTTTATAACTAAGGGAAACACTAGAGAGTTAAATTTGTAGTCCTATAGTTCCAAAGTCACATATAACCTATATGCAGTTTTATCCCAAACCTAGATTACTTGGTCCATCTCACTAGATCCAGTTGAATGATAAATTAAACTACATAATCAAACATAAACGAATATGGAGTGATAAACATAATTAGTACACAACTTATAAGAAGCAATCGAGATAAACATAAACCAAACCTTAAATTATCATAAACATGGCTAATACCTAAAGGTATTAACCATTGTAACGAATACAAATGTCATAGACGAATGATTAAAGTAACCTAACCAAGTTAATAAATGATACCAAAAATCAAACGCGTATTTAGAGTATAAGAATTTACAAGGGTTTTCCTATGGATTAAAGGGCGTTGCGAGACCTTCGTAGCTTCTTTTTCTTCTAAAATTCGAACCTGGTGGTTAATGCCTTCTTCTTATCGTTCTTAGTCTTTGGTTATTATAAAAATAGCACACTAATTTTGTATTAGGGCTCGGTATTATAGCCTTTGAATATTCAGTCGATATGCCTTATTGGAAGTTTTAAATTATTGTATGTATTCAGGATTTTCTTGGAGTGGGCGAGCACGATAAATATCTTCCAGAATCTTTCATAACAACCAGTGAATACGGCGTATGTCTTCTTCTGGATACGGTGTATTGGTTTTATATCTTCGTGGTTGCGTGTGAAGTCCAGGCGCAAATACGTTGTATCTGTAACACCCCCAAAATCGAACTATGCAGCGGAATGGTAACATTGGGGTGTTACGTCAAGTACAACAAACAAGATATAGGAAACGACCATAAATGGACGTTTTAAGATAAGATTTCATTTAATGCCATAGCAAAATATCAGAGTTAATACATTAGGTCCCATATGTTTTAACAGTCATAAACATTTCACATACATTTTTAATTATACCAAAAGATTCATAATACCAAAAGATGACTTAAGTTTTTAAAGATAATAAAAAGTTGCATAGACTTTAGATAAAACACAAAATCCGTCTTCATTGATATCCGCCACGGCTCCCGTCCAATCTTCATACCCTAGGACCTGAAATTACATGCTAAAAGTCAACACAAAGGTTGAGTGAAATCATAGGTTTATCGGTAAAAAGGGTGGACCACAAGATCGAAGTAATAGTAGACTCTGAAACACATTCAGTAGTCCAAAACGTTTATTATTGCACTAAGCTCATGACCCCGAAGCCTTAACTAGATTTGTGCCCCAATCAGAATATAGGATGCTTGCCAACAACCTAACACCTCTCAATGTTAAATGCACCTTGATCAAACTAGTGACCCAAGGAAAGGTGGGGATTGTCAGTCCCGATAGATCTATCCACAACACTCGCGCTTACTACAATAGCAATTAACGGTTCATGATAAATAGGGACTTCACGGCAATAAGGTAACTTAGCAATAATATTCAGGCAGTAATCTGGATAGCATACACTTTGTAAACACTTTGAAAACACTTAGAAAAACACTTGTGTCCAATAGTAAAACAAGCAATGTAATTCACCCCGTAGATTTTGTAAAACAATCACGTAGTAAAAAGGGGGCTATGAACTCACCTCGAGTGAATGGTAATCAACAAGTATTCACAATAGAAAAATGCGTCACGAAGGAATCCGAAGGCAACCTAATCCAATATAGGTCGTATAAGTACTAAACACTTTGATTATTTATAGGTCGTATAGCTCATCATACTATCGTTCGGGCTATCATAATTAAGAGGTCATGTAGTGACGTATGAGGAGCTAGGACACTTTAAATCGTAAATCCAACAACTCGTCGATACGCCACCCCGAAGAGGCCTCATTATGAAACTCCCTAGTAATATAGTACTTTGATTAACTAATACCACATATAATTCTATATAGCTACATCACCATCTAATCGTTTTAGTGAAATCATATTTATAAAGTAAAAACGTTTATAAGTATACTTTAGTAAAACTGGCGTAACTTTCTCGTTTTTAGTCCGTTTCTTTCGTTTCTTACGTCCACGCCTTCGTATTAAGACGAGTTATCAAAATATAACATTTTCAAAATTTGAGTTTTTCTGATGAATAGTGATTTTACTGTTCATAACAGCTATATATTTATTTTTATAGATTTAGTTATCGTAAATCTCGTAAATGTCGTAACTTATTCGTTTTAACTCCGTTTTTAGCGATTCTTTCGAGTACGTTCTCGTATTTAAAAGTTTTATCATATTAATGATGTTTTAAAAATATAAGTTTCTGTGGTGAATAGTAATTTTTATAAAAATAGTTTTATAAAAGTATATATTTAACGTAAACTTGAAATCGTCGTATCTTTTTCGTTATAAATCGGTTTTTCGAGTTTCTTATCATTTTGGAATCGTCATGAGACGAACTATCTTTTAAAAACATGTTGGGGCTGTGTCAAAAGTCGAACCAAAACAGTAGGTTTTGAAGTTGTTGATGAAATGTGTTTAAAACTTGATTTTAAGACTTTTTAGGTTAACAACTTTGTTACAAGTACTTTACAAAACTTCATATCTTATGTCTTACATATAATAGGTTCATTAGTTCATAGTTTGTCCTTGTGTTCAAATAGTAAGTCCTCTAATCTCTCTTTTAATCACAACTTTATTAAAGAAACCCTAATTTAGCAAGTTTACACATGAACCTTTTATACTTTAACAAACATGTTACCATACTTATAATTCCTTTATTCCATGATATTATCAACTACACAACATATGTAAAAGTGTTCAAAATCATAACCACAAGCAGAAATATGTTTTACATGTTTAAAAGTATCCTAATGGTGATATTGCTAAATAGAACATATAAACTCATAATATGATAAAAGTAAAGACATGAAGGTTTTTAGATAACCTTATAGTGATGTATGATGATGAACCAAAGTATCTAAACCCTTGTTTAGATATAAAACCCAAGCTTGCACTAATGAAAACCCTAATTATCCAAATGAAAACCCTAGCTTCCTTTCTTTGATAAATACTTGCAAATGGTTAACCAAGGCTTGTAAATACCTTAGTATATCTTAGGAAGGATGTGTGAAGGCTTGTATATGATGTAGAAAATTTTGTATGGATTGAGTTGGAAAGGGGTTTTGAGCCGTGGCTATGTAGAGGAGAAAAGAGAGTGTTTTTGATCTTTTACACCAAGTGTTTTGTGTATGTATGTGTTATAACTCTTGCATACAAGTATATATATGCCTAGTTGGTCAAAAGTTTGCAATAGTGGTCATGGGAAACAAGATGAGGGTCTTAGGGAAAGTCCTTGGTCTTTGGTCTTTGGTCTTTGGTCTTTGGTCTTTGGTTCCTAAAAGTGGAGATTATCCCATGAAAACAAGGAAAGTGTTCCTATGATATTTTCTTTGTATCTTTGAGTCCAAATCCGGCCATATGAGCATATGGGATAGA
Source organism: Tanacetum coccineum (assembly GCA_026074375.1). NCBI lineage: Eukaryota > Viridiplantae > Streptophyta > Magnoliopsida > Asterales > Asteraceae > Tanacetum > Tanacetum coccineum. Next base: position 48,213 of record BQNB010003833.1, read on the forward strand.
TATTTGAGTTAATTTTATGTATTGGGTATAAAAGTGGGTATTTGTTGAAGCGTAGAAAAGTTTTGGTGCTTCCGGGTATGCCTAAACGTAATTTTATCGCGAAACGTAATCAATTTACGTAACCAATAAAAATAAAATAAACAAAGTTAATAATTATACTCAAAATAATTACTTAACACTTGCTTGATGTAAACATTTATTTGTTTGGTGTCCGTTTACGCTAAACGATAATTTTTAACTTAGGCGATTTAACTTAACTATTAAATTTAAAAGCGAACGCGTACTAGAAAAAAAAATAATTAGTGAATTTAATAACGTCGTACATTGATCAAAAAATACGGATTATTACAGTCCTTCCCCGTTAAATGAGCCTTGTCCTCAAGGCTCAAGTTGCGAGATTTGACGAAGGTACGGGTTCGGAGAAAAGATGCGGATATTTCATCCGGAATTGGTCTTCATGTTCCCAGGTATACTCAGCTCCTTGCCGAGAGTTCCAGCAAACTTTGACTAATGGGATTCTTCTCTGTTTTAGCTTTTTCACATCCTGCTCAACAATCTCAATAGGCTCTTCGACAAAACGGAGATTTTCATCAATCTCTATCTCATCTAAAGGCACTTGAACATCTGGCTCAGCTAAGCATTTCTTGAGGTTCGACACATGAAATGTGTCATGGACACAGCTTAGCTCCTGGGGTAACTTCAGCCGGTAAGCCACCGGTCCAACACGCTCCATGATTTCAAATGGTCCGACATATCGTGGTGCTAGCTTTCCTTTCTTACCAAATCGTACCACTCCCTTCCATGGAGATACTTTAAGTAACACTCGGTCTCCAACTTCGAATTCAAGAGGCTTATGCCTCTTATCAGCATAGCTTTTCTGGCGACTCTTAGCAGTCTTCAATCTTTTCTTAATTTGAAAAATCTTTTCAGTCGTTTCTTGCATAATTTCTGGTCCAATAAGCTGACTTTCTCCAACTTCAGTCCATATCACAAGGGATCTACATTTCCGCCCGTACAGAGCCTCAAATGGTGCACACTTAATGCTCTTGTGGTAACTGTTATTATAAGAAAACTCAATCAATGGAAGATGAGTATCCCAACTGCCACCAAAATCCATAACACAAGCTCGAAGCATATCCTTCAGCGTCTGAATAGTACGCTCACTCTGACCGTCGGTCTGAGGATGGTAAGCCATACTCATGTCTAGTCTCGTACCCAACGCTTTTTGAAAAGCTTGCCATAAGTGTGACGTGAATCGACCATCACGGTCTGAAATGATTGACACTGGCACACCATGTCTCGCTACAATCTCATTGGTATAATTCTTTGCTAATTTCTCTATCTTGTAGTCTTCATGAATAGGTAAGAAGTGAGCCGACTTGGTCAATCTATCCACAACGACCCAAATCGTATCATGTCCACTGCTACTCTTAGGCAACTTTGTGACAAGTCCATTGTTATCTTTCCCCATTTCCACTCAGGAATTTCTGGTTGCTGAAGAAATCCTGAGGGTTTTTGATGTTCAGCTTTAATCTTAGAACACGTAAAACATCTGCTAACGTACTCAACAATGTCTCTCTTCATACCAGGCCACTAATACAAGTTTCTCAGATCATAGTACATCTTATCTGCACCCGGATGTACTGAATATCTAGATGTATGAGCTTCATCCATGATCAATTTCCTTACATCACTAACCGATGGAATCCAGATACGATCAAAGAAGTAAATTCCACCATCATCTCGTTGTTCAAAGTGTCTTTCTAACCCTCTTAGCCATTCAGCTGGGGCTTTGAGATCCTTGGAAGCTTCGCTATGCGCTTCCAAAATCTTAGCCTTAAGTCCATAATGAATAGTAATACTCATAGCATGTACCTGTCTTGGCTTGAGTCTTTCTTTTTTGCTTAAGGCATCTGCCACCACGTTTGCCTTGCCCGGGTGGTATTTGATCTCACACTTGTAGTCACTGAGTAGCTTGATCCACCGCCTTTGGCGCATATTTAAATATTTCTGGTCAAATATGTAAATATGTTACTGGAGACTCTTGGTGGTCGTGTAGATAACACCTTTTCGTCCAATAAAGATAATGTCTACCAAATTTTAGAGCGAAACACCACCGAACCCAATTCCCAGGGTTCTATGGGTGTATAATTTTTTCTCATGCTTCTTCAAAACTATCTTGACGCATATGCTATCACTTTGCCGCTGCATAGCACGGCTCCCAAAACCCTGTTTGATGATCACAATTAGACTCAAGTATGTCGGGTCATCGGGGAGTGTTAACACAAGAGCATTGCATAGTTTTCATCCTTCAGAACTTTGGAAAAGCTTCCATTTGCTTATCGCCCAACATATAAGCTCCTTTTCTTTTGAGTCAACAGGGTGAGGGTGGCGATCTTGGAGAAATTCTCAATAAATCTCCGGTAGTATCCTGCTAATCCTAGAAATGAACGGATTTCTGTTGGTGACTCAGGGGTCATCCAGTTCTTGACCGACTCAACCTTGCTAAGATCCACGTGGATACCGTCACAGTTGACAAATGTCCTAGGAACTGTATTTTTATAACAATAAATTCGCACTGTTGAAATTTGGCGTACAACTTCCACTCTTTCTTGAGTAAGTCTAACATCATCTTGGTGGATTCGTTCTTCTTATGGACTTTGAGTTAGATTAAGATGTATCGTCAATGAACACAATTACAAATTTGTCCAAATACGGCTTGCAGACGCGGTTCATTAAGTCCATAAATATTGCTGGCCCGTTCGTCAGCCTAAATGGCATGACTGTGAACTCAAAGTGCCGTTACGAGTCTAAACGTAGAGTTCTTCGGTATATCTTCCTCTCGAATCTCAAACTGATGATATCCTAGCGAAGTTCTTATCTTTAAGAGAACAACAACACGCACCTATGTAATGTGTCAAACAAGTCGTATTCTGAGGACCGAGGGTAACGGTTCTTTATAGTCAACTTGTTTAGTTCCCTGGTAGTCAATACACATTCTCATCGAACCGTCTTTCTTCTTGAAAAAGAGCACGGGTGCTCCCCATGGTGAGTGACTTGGTCGAATAAAACCCTTCTCTTGAAGTTCTTTTAGCTGGTAGTCAATTCTAACTTTTCTGACAGAGGGTCTAACCGTTATAGAGATCTAACATCTGGCGATGAGCATGGAATATAGATCAATGCGAAATTCTATCTCTTGTCAAGGAGGTAAAACCTAACAGATCATTTGGAAATTCCTTAGGGAAGTTCGGACAAACTCGTATGTCATCAAGCTTGTTTCATCGCCTTGATACATGAAGTGAACCAAGATCCTTTTCCGACCTCTCTCTTGAACTTCAAGAATCTGCCATTTGGAAGAGAATAGGGACAATCTTCTCATAAAATCGTGAGTGCTCGGTGTATTATGCCAACCCTATTTCCATTCCAATGATAACATCAAAACTTCCTAGCCGGGTTGGCAACAAGTCTATTTTGAACACGTGATTTAACAAGACTAAGGTACAACTACGTAATGGGATGGTGCTAACGACTTTTGTCTATAACTTTCTTCGTTGCTAGTAATTTTTAGAGTAGCAGGGGCATTATTATATAAAGGGGTAAAAAAGAACATACAGATCTTTTAGCACCGGTAGTCAAAGAGAATACAAGCGTAGTGATCATTAAGAAGAAACGTACCCGTGACCACATTCGGATTCTGCTGTGGATTTTCAACCAACACGTAAGCTCTCCCTACGGAGCTCCATCATTCCTATGGTTCCTGCTTTTGGGACATTATCTTGAAATGTCCTTTCTCACCACACCCGAAACATGTCACATTCTGCAGGAAGTCATTACCTGCACCCTGAAGCCTAACTCTACAATCCTTCTCCATGTGACCTATTCTTTGACATCTCTGGCACTTTTGAGGACACGGTCCATGATGATGTAAGTTGCACCGGTTGCATTTTGGTAAATTTCCAGCATAAATCTTTCCTCCAGCTGGGGCTGCAGCATATGCCCTGATAGTTTCTGGTCTCCTGTTTTGTTGCTGGTGATGATTGTTGTTTCGGTTGCGGTTATTGTTGTTGTTGTGGTTATTGTTGTTGTTGTGGTTATTGTTGTAGTTATGGTTATTGTGTTGTGTGTTTTCTCTGGTTGTCTTCCCATTTCCTTTTATTGCTTTCCCCAATTCTTGAGCCCTACCGCTGAACTGATTGCTCGACCAGTTCACGGGCCATGTTGATTGCATCATGCAGAGTTGCAGGCTTTGAAGAAGTGATATTTCCTTTGATTCTTTCAGGAAACCCACGAACATACCTTTCAATCTTCTTCTTTTCAGTAGGCACCAATTCATGACACATCAAGGCCAGTTCGTGGAAACGATTGTTGTAAGCTTCAATATCATCTCCTTTCAGAGTCAGAGTCCAAAGCTCTTGTTCCATCCTTTGGATTTCAGTTGCTGGACAGTATTCAGTGGTCATCATAGCTTTCACGTTGCTCCAGGGGATCCTGTATTAGGCATTAGCCAAGTCCCTAAAGTCTGAAATTTAGTATTCAACAGGTTATGAGCTCGACCCTCAAACGTGTTGCACATAGCAACTTCACTTTGTCATACTTCAGCACATTGCAATTTCAGAACACTTGCTCCATCTTTTCGAACCAACTTCAGTGACTACACCTTCAGTCCCCTTGAAAGAGTGAGGCTTGCCATTCATAAATGTCTTATACGAACATCCATGCATCTCTGGTACAACAGTTCCTCCAGTATTTGTTGATCCGGATCCACCAGTATTGTTTGAGTCAGCTCTAGTCTTTTCGTATTTTTCAATGGCTTTGGCCACACGCTTTTCCACTATCTTCCTAACAGATTTCTTCTTAAATCTCCTGGGCGGCATGATTCTGGCAACACAAGTACACAATTCGTTGAGAATTTGTAAAAGTATTGCAAAGTCATGGCACATGATTAAATAATGGGAGGAAGTGATATATAATATAAATAATCTAAATTGTCGATGTTTATATAATTGATCGATATAAAAATAGATATTGATATGTCAAAAGATAGACGTAAGAGATCGAATTTAAACCAAGTATTATATATCTAAGATTATATATAATGCAATAATGACAATCGGAAAAGTAAGTAAGGATCAGGGAATACGCGCGCGTGGATATCAGATAGCGATGAAGGATTCTGTATTTAAAAATGAAAGAAAAGAAAACCTTTAAACTTTGTGGTTATAGACTAGGTTTTGAAAATGACCTAGTTCCCTATAACCTTGGCTCTGGTACCATCTGTAACACCCCCAAAATCGAACTATGCAACGGAATGGTAACATTGGGGTGTTACGTCAAGTACAACAAACAAGATATAGGAAAAGACCATAAATGGACGTTTTAAGATAAGATTTCATTTGGTGCCATAGCAAAATATCAGAGTTAATACATTAGGTTCCCATATGTTTGAAACAGTACATCAGCATTTCACATACTTTTTAATTATTACCAAAAGATTCATAATACAAAAGATGACTAAGTTTTTAAAGATAATATAAAAGTTGCTAGTCTTTAGGATAAAACACAAAATCCGTCTTCATTGAGATCGGCCCACGGCTCCCGTCAATCTTCATTACCCTAGGACTGAAATTACATGCTATAAATCAACACAATGGTTGATGTGAAATCTTGGTTTTTAGGGAAAAAGGGGTGGACCACAAGATCGAAGTAATAGTAGACTCTGAAACACATTCAGTAGTCCAAAACGTTTATTATTGCACTAAGCTCATGACCACGAAGCCTTAACTAGATTTGTGATAGTACCAATCGAATGTGAGGATGCTTGCCAACAAACCTAAACACCTGTCAATGATAAATAGCACCTTGATCAAAACTTAGTGACCAAGGAAAGGTGGGGATTGTCAGTCCCGATAGATCTATCCACAACACTCGCGCTTACTACAATAGCAATTAACGGTTCTTGATAAATAGTTAGTGCTGGGATAATCGGACAATAGAGAGCTAACTTAGCAATAATATTCAGGCAGTAATCTGGATAGCATACACTTTGTAAACACTTTGAAAACACTTAGAAAAACACTTGTGTCCAATAGTAAAACAAGCAATGTAATTCACCCCGTAGATTTTGTAAAACAATCACGTAGTAAAAAGGGGGCTATGAACTCACCTCGAGTGAATGGTAATCAACAAGTATTCACAATAGAAAAATGCGTCACGAAGGAATCCGAAGGCAACCTAATCCAATATAGTTCGTATAAGTACTAAACACTTTGATTATTTATAGGTCGTATAGCTCATCATACTATCGTTCGGGCTATCATAATTAAGAGGTCATGTAGTGACGTATGAGGAGCTAGGACACTTTAAATCGTAAATCCAACAACTCGTCGATATGCCACCCCGAAGAGGCCTCATTATGAAACTCCCTAGTAATATAGTACTTTGATTAACTAATACCACATATAATTCTATATAGCTACATCACCATCTAATCGTTTTAGTGAAATCATATTTATAAAGTAAAAACGTTTATAAGTATACTTTAGTAAAACTGGCGTAACTTTCTCGTTTTTAGTCCGTTTCTTTCGTTTCTTACGTCCACGCCTTCGTATTAAGACGAGTTATCAAAATATAACATTTTCAAAATTTGAGTTTTTCTGATGAAATACGTGATTTTATGTTCATAACAGTATATATATTTATTTTTATAGATTTAGTTATCTAAATTCGTAAATGTCAGTACTTATTCGTTTTAACTCCATTTTTTTGGACTCTTCGAGTACGTATCGTTTTTAAAGTTCTTTCATATAAATGATGTTTTCAAAAATAAAAAAATCCTGTATGACTGTAACTTTTTATAAATTTATTTTTATAAAACCCGGTTCAGGTATTGCGTAAAAACGTCTTTTATAGGTGTCGTTATCTTTTTCGTTATAAATCGGTTTTTTTGAGTTCTCTTATCATTTTGGAATCGTCATGAGCGAAACTATCTTTTAAAACTGTTGGGGGCTTGTATTTGTGTCTGTCATAAGTCGAAACCAAAATAGTAGTTTTGAAGTTGTTGATTGAAATGTGTTAAAAACTTGATTTTAAGACTTTTAGTGTTAACACTTTGTTACAAGTTACTTTACAAAATTCATTATTTTTGTCTTACATATATAGTTCATTAGTTCATAGTTTGTCCTTTGTGTCAAATAGAAAGTCCTCTAATCTCTCTTTTAATCACAAACTTTCTTAAAGTATACCCTAATTTAGCAAGTTTATACATGAACCTTTTATAGTTCTAACAAAAATGTTACATATACTTATAATTCCTTTATTCCATGATATTATCAACTACACAAACATATGTAAAAGTGTTCAAAATCATAACCACAAGCAGAAATATGTTTTACATGTTTAAAAGGCTCCTAATGGTGATATTGCTAAATAGAACATATAAACTCATAATATGATAAACAGTAAAGACCATGAAGGTTATTAGATAACATTATATGTTGTATGATGATGACCTAAAGTTTCTAAACCCTGGTTTAGATATTAAAACACTCAAGCTTTGCTAATGAAAACCCTAATTATCCAAATGAAAACCCTAGCTTCCTTTCTTTGATAAATACTTGCAAATGGTTAACCAATGATTGTAAATACCTTAGTATATCTTAGGAAGGATGTGTGAAGGCTTGTATATGATGTAGAAAATTTTGTATGGATTGAGTTGGAAAGGGGTTTTGAGCCGTGGCTATGTAGAGGAGAAAATAGAGTGTTTTTGATCTTTTACACCAAGTGTTTTGTGTATGTATGTGTTATAACTCTTGCATACAAGTATATATATGCCTAGTTGGTCAAAAGTTTGCAATAGTGGTCATGGGAAACAAGATGAGGGTCTTAGGGAAAGTCCTTGGTCTTTGGTTCCTAAAAGTGGAGATTATCTCATGAAAACAAAGAAAGTGTTCCTATGATATTTTCTTTGTATCTTTGAGTCGAAATCCGGCCATATGAGCATATGGGATAGATATTTGAGTTAATTTTATGTATTGGGTATAAAAGTGGGTATTTGTTGAAGCGTAGAAAAGTTTTGGTGCTTCCGGGTATGCCTAAACGTAATTTTATCAGCGGAAAGTTAATCAATAACAAATAAATAAAAATAAAAAAGTTAATAATTATACTCAAAATACTTCTTAACACTTGCTTGATGTAACATTTAATTTGTTTGGTCTACGTTTAACGCTAAACGATATTTTTTCTAACTTCGCGATTTAACTTAACTATTAAATTTAAAAGAACGCGTACGAGAAAAAAATAATTAGTGAATTTAATAACGTCATACATTGATCAAAAATACGGATTGTTACAGTATCTTCGTATTGGTTGTCAGAACATCAGATTCTTGATTTCTTCGTTTAAGGTCCAAAATGCGCGCCTTTTAGTTACACTTCACCAATTGCTTGATATTTACTACAAATAACAATATTAAACAATCAATTGTACCCAATTCATGCATAAAATAGTACAGAACGAGCAATTTAACTAGGATAAATGATGCTATAAAAGTGACGTTATTCGATGTCATCAGGTATTCTGCCCTCGGAATCCTCCCCTAAAAACATGTGATTTGACTTTTCCTTTTGGATCACTAAGATCAACTAGGACCACTAAGAACTTCCCCTTGGAAGCTTACCAAAATCCCAACTAGATCCCAAATGATATAGGTTTGATCACAAAGATACAATACTTTCCTTTACAACCAAATTGAATAAAGTTGTTTGATATGAATCAAGTCCTAACCTAACCTAAAGACTCGATTCTAAAAGAAAGGGTATGTGAAAGAAGACCCTTGACTAATAACATATAAGTATGGATTAGGTACTTATGTGTCTCTCTTGCGGAGATGTGTTTTCAATATTAGATATATTAAGAAGATAAGAAAACAAAGATGGTGTTTGACTTAGGATAAGAGAAGAGAAAAAGAGAGAAAGACTGTTTGGCAAGAGGTAAGGAATACAAAGGCCAAGATAGGGTATTTATAGGCCAAAAACACAAAGTGATAAAATACACTTCGAGAGTGACGCACTGGAAATATGTCAGTGCGTGGCCAACACGCCATAAGCCTAAGTGTATTCTTTGGGTTTTTGGCCTTTAAAAATAACGTTCTTGTTAATCCCTCTATTATACTTCATGCTTTGACCTTTTATTATTCTTACACTCAAGTTCAAACAACTCGAATAAGCTATTTGATAAAACACATTTGTGAAGTGTTTATAACAAAACTTTGGGGATGTTGGTTATATCAAAGAGATAGAGATAAGTATTGGATAATAAGGTATGTCTTTGGTATTCCTCACATGTTAATGGTTGTCTGGAAACTAAACATGGTTTGTGATGAGTTGCTATGGTTTAGGATAGAAAGGAATATTCTCAACTTGATGAGCAACTGTGGATGTTGTGAGAAAGGATAATTTGAATTTGAAATTCAAACTATTAGACATGTGGGATAAAGATGAGAAGGTGTGAGTTGGCATGATGTGATGGTTTGGAGCCTAAAGCTTGTGATTCAAAATTTGAAGTTCTATTTCAACATGTGGGATAAGTGTGAGGTGTGAGTTGTCACTGATGTGATGGAAAGGAGCCTATGGCTTGTGATTTCAAATTTGAATGTTGAAGTGTTCGGATAAGGTATGGGGGGGGGGAGTTGGCAATTCTAGTGTGTGAGGGAAGTTAGGTGATGTTGTGAGATTAGAATTCAAACCAAGAGGTGTTAAGGGATAGTGTTTAGGAGGATGCTGAGAGTGTGTGTATGGGTGGTTAACATTCAAGAGTAATGTGTTTGTATGTGTTGTGCTGAAGAAGAGAATGAATAGGGAAGGTATGCGGTGGAGAATGTTTTGATGTGAAAGATAGGAGCCTATGTTTGGAATTAGAAGGGGATAGAAAGTAGACAAGTTTATAATGTGTAATGAATGCTGTGTTGGTCCCATGTGGGTGTATATTTGGTGGAAGGTTTATATAGAGAAAGGTTTATGCTTGTAGTTGTGAAGAAGGTTTAAGTGATGAGGATGATGATAAGTGTGGTAATTGTTAGGATTATGAAAAAGACTCGGTCACCCCCGTGTATCGTTTAGTATAGCATAGCTCGTAGTTAGAAAGTAAGCGTATGGCTTTCGGTATTGGGCCGGGTCTTTTACCCAAGTGTAAGCCCATACCCAAGCCCATAAAGCTCACAAACACTTGTATATAAACCCTTTTCCAGCCATGGGAAGGGGTTGGTTGTTCTTTTTATCACATTTCATGCTATTGCATTTTCTCTCACTAGAAACCTTACTTTCTCTCTCTAGATAATTAGCCAACCCAATCATCCATGCTTGTGTTATGATATCTAATATACTACAATTGGTATCAGAGCCCATGGGATGATTAGCTAGATTGTGTGTGCGTTTCCTTGGTTAGTTTAGATCAAAAGTTTGGTTTTTGAAGGTTTATGGTCTTATTCTTGACACTCTTTGATTCTCATGTTTGTGATGTTAAAGTTAGTGTTTTTATAGTTGTTATAACCTTCTAGGACCAAGTTGTGCAAAAGAAACCAAGTAAAAACGTTCAAAAGGGTGATTTTTAGGTGAAAAAGTTCGTATATTCTTCATTGCGTTTTGACCTTTCTGAGACATTCTTCGTTGCGTTTTGGTGAACAGTACTGCGTTTTGTCAGAAGAAAGTACACTGCGTTTTGTCGTTTTGTATAGTACAACAGTACTGCGTTTTGTCTTATTAGAGGTTGCGTTTTGGTCGTTGCGTTTTGACCTGGAAATTGCGTTTTGGTTCATTGCGTTTTGACTGCAGGTTGCGTTTTGAAGACAAGTGTTGCGTTCGTTTGCTAAGGATACTTGCCCCAATTTTTTATTTGGTTGCGTTTTGACCAAATCTTAAGGTTGCATTTTGATCAAATCTCAGGCTGCGTTTTGGCTTATTTTCTTCATTGCGTTTTGACAAGACGAGGTTGCGTTTTGATGGAAACTACACTGCGTTTTGACTAGACTTCACTACGTTTTGCCTAAGTTTCATTATCGTCATTAAGTTAACTTATTTCACAGCCAAATCTCATCATACAAACATATACCTTATCCAACAAACAATCATACTTTTAACATACAATCAAAATCATTGATCGATCAACTTAATCAGATCACAGTATTCATATGGCTATTCTTTCAGAGGACATCCATGTGCAGTTTCGATACCCGACACTATGCTTGTAGGACTGACTTTGTATCATGGCAACAACGTATTCGATTGTACTGTCGGAGTAAGGAGAATGGGGTAAACATTTTAAAGTCAATTGATGAAGGACCTTTTTAGATGGGGACCATGCGAGTAATTGTTGCTGAAGGAACTAAAGGTTCTCTCCATCTAGGTCCTGAACGACCTCGAGTCTATTCGAATCTGTCACAGGATGAGAAGGATAGTGTAGAAACATAAATGACATATGAACAAGGGAATTAAAACAAGATCAGGAGGTTGGGTATAATGAAAAAGATGAATAGCCATATTATTAGAGTTTAAGGTGAAAAGAGATGGGAAGATGTGTGTGTTGAAGAGAAAACACACACACTTACACACTTTAAAATGTGGGCTTTCCCTCCTTGGAAGTATGAGAGGAGGTATTTATAATCCTATGTGACATAAAATATAATACTTAGTCATTTTCAAAATTTTCATTATTAGTCCCTATATGTCACACTATAAATAAACTAATGTAATTCCGGATATGTCACCATATTTTAAGGCTAACAATCTTCCCCCAATATGTGGACACATACGGAATTACTTACAATGTTCCTATCAGGTACAAATACAACAGAAATAAAGTCTTCCAAAGCACTTCCAAAGCTGAAGATGTCTTCTGAGTTCTCCTTGTCTTGAAACTTGTACTCCAGCTTGGATCTTCATTGTCTTTACTTGTTCAGGAACCATTGTAGTATGCTATGAAAATGGATTAAATTCCCAATCCATGCAGCATGTCTTGAAATGCTTTTCATAGACTTTTTTGTGCGAAGTCTCTTCTGAATCATGCTTCCCCAAACCAACTTCCCTTCTTAAGCAGAGATTTCTGAACTTTAAAGTGCTTGAACAATCTTTAACTTGTCATTGACGTGCAAACGAATTTGTAGAAGTCAAACACACCAACGGACCACTGTTTTGTCATTAGGGTTGGTGAATATTAGTTGGGGATGCATGCTAGAAATCAAACAACAATTCTTTCAGTATGCAGAATACTTCATAAACTATATTTGGGAAGTAGTATACACTACTTCCCCCTTGGAAGTTGACATGGTAACATCAAAGTCAATTAAGTCCCGGATGTACACATTTTCCCCCATGATGGTTGCGAACTCTCGGAAGCATTCAGGTCGTGTACGCCCATATTACTCAGAGATGTTCTTGTATTAAGCACAATCTTGAGATACAAACAAACGCAATACTCTTTTGTGTTCAGGAACGTAGTGGAGATGAAGCAAGAATCAAGAAATACATGGTATAATCAGGTCTTGTATATGAATGTCGTTGCAAGAACCTTGAGAATTTGGCTTAGACTGTGAAGTACCTTTGTCTTGAAATGCAGTGAGAATTGCTGATTACATCTCAACCTTTAAACTCTCTGGCTAACTTACCAACCTCGTATTCTGTCGGCTATTGTTGTGATCACTTGTGAAGTAAACCCGATATACCAAACTTGAAAATGAAGTGAAATCCCCCAAATTTGTTACTTAGCTGTGCCACTGTTGTGATTGAAGAACGGTGCAAGATTAAATCTATACGTACTCTATACCCTATCGCATAAGTATAAGAAGTACAACACCTCTTGAAATTATCCACATCGACTTATTGCGTGTGACAACTGAGTAAACAACGATAACTTTTAAGTGCATAGTTATCCAGGTCTGCAATCAACACCCATGTTGACTGTCTGTACTAGTAATTCCAGTCTTCAATGTAAGCTGTCTTAACGTTCAAGCAAGTCATCAATCGGTAGAAAATAGAAGAAAGTCTCGATGATGAAATAAGTAGACGCCTTCGTGAAATCCGATTTCAATTGAAAATAAGGGATACCAAAGCAACTTCATAATCACTTGTCATCGTAATTCGAATCTCTAGCCGTTTGTCATTTATCGAATATCTTCAGGATCATTTTAGTTATTTTGTCATATGTTTGTTGTGTTGTTGTGTTGTTGTTCAATTGTCGTTAAACTAGGACGAATGTTACTTTGAATGTCTTTAACGGATAAACATCGTCTAGTTCAACTTGTCATGATAGCGTTTTATTCGTACCCGGCTAAATAATAGATGGAACACTCTGTCCACCACACAAATCCATTTACACAGCCCAAAATCAATAGACATTAAAAAAATTCGGCCAATGTTATATTGTTTGACTCGGCTGTCAAAAGCCTACTAGCCAAAATCAATAAAGCATAGACTCGGTCCATTTATCATATAGTTATTAGGCTGCCAATTATTGTATTGTTAAGACTTGACCAAAAAACACCCCCAAAAACCACAAAAAAATTCTAAAATTACGCCGGCCATTATAACTTATAAACTGATATACTTATGAATTAGAGATATAAAATCTCAATCCCTAACAACACGCATCAGTTAACCCTAATCATTTTATCACCATGCCCCCCATCTTTCTTATTCTTACTCAACAAACTGATTACATCCATCTGTTTATCATTATCCATGCCAATCAACAAGATCTTCCATCTTGTATATTCAAAAAACAGATCCATATATCTTTATGATTCACATGAAAATATCAATTCATCAGACCCCTATTTTTCTATTACTTCCTATTCACCATCGATACACTCGGTGTCTAGAACATTAGCAAAGGAATAGTCTTTAGATTTTTAATAACGGGTCTCAGGTAGGTTGATATTTGATGTAGTTCGACTTGTAACTTGAGTCTTTTAATCGAAACGAAGTATAGTTTATAACAAGTATGTTATACAACTAACTTTATGTTCGTATATCAAAAAGAGGTTTACTCTTGACAGATCCGTGATGATACGTTTTTCGTGTTTGATCTTTGTAAGGTCGTAACTATTATTGTACAACACGAGGAAAACGAAATCTGAGATCATTTGTCTTTGTTTGAGTCTTGTTGTTGGAGGATGGAGATGTGGTAAAGTGACGATGAGATTAGGTAGATCGAGTCGGATTTGATTGTGATGATTGTGACGAAGATGTTGTGGCTGTTGTAATATTGATGTGGTTATAGTTGAATCGAGTATGTCCTTTCAAGTCTTTTGTCATTCTGCTGCTTTTGTGCGTTTGGTTTGACCTTAGACTAGTTTGAGTTGACTGGGTCAACTCGGTAATAACCGAGTTGACTCAGTTTGAGTCCTGAGTTTTTACCAAAACGCAACCAGCTATGAACTCAAAACGCAACCAACCTTTTTTTTGGAGTCAAAACGCAACAGAAACCAAAAACCAAAATGCAATGTTTCTTGAAATTTTGCCATAGTTTCTCTTCATAAAAATCATAAATTTGTCTCAAAGCAATGAAGAGTGGACAAAACGCAACCTCAAAACGCAACCATCAAAACGCAGTTGACCAGTCAAAACGCAATGTCAGTACTTTTGTACTTTTTCTGGATCTGGTTTTTTTCTCTTCACCAAAACGTGACCAGGAAATAGATATAAACCCAAATTTGTTTACTTGAAGAACATGTTATTTTAGCACAAAGCGCATGGCAAAACTTTTTTGTAACAACAATAAACAAACCTGAAAACAACATGAAACAGTACACGATTTCTGTGAAACAGATAAAAGCAACAAAACATGAATAGTGACATGACTATAGTAACCAGTAACTTACTGGACACGTACAACAAATAATACATGATACGAACACCCACTGCAGCTCTGAGCCAATTGTAGAAACTACTAAATGACTTATGAACAAGGGAATTAAAACAATGATAGGAGGTTGGGTATAATGAAAAGATGAATAGCCATATTATTAGAGTTTAAGGTGAAAATAGATGGGAAGATGTGTGTGTTGAGAGAAAACACACACACTTACACACTTACAAATGTGGGCTTCACCCCTCCATGGAAGTATGGAGGGGGTATTTATAGTCCTAGTGACATACAACTATCATACTTAGTCATTATTAGTCCCTATTGCTCACATTGAAATGAAACTAATGTAATTCCGGATATGTCACCATATTTTAAGGCTAACAGATAGGTACATGCAGACATTCGAGGCAACAAACATCATACTTCAAGGTGGGGTTTACCAAAGCTATATATTATCTTATTAATCACTACACTGATGCACAAAGTACATATGGGACATATGTTAATGATGCTATTTGGATAAAAGATCAGAATTAACCAAAGGAAGAACTGTGTAGTCACAACTGTTTGATGACTTTGACACTTTCGTCAGAACAAGGCGAAACCATTCACAGACTATTAATGTCAGGTTGCATAAGCTCATTAAATGAATGCGGTACATCAAGATGACAATGTCAAAAATACAGTTGAACTTAAAAGTTTTGTAAATAAATGTTTCTCGAATGGTGGTAGTTTGATACAGGTTAAAACTTAACAAAGGTTAAAGGATTCAAAACTTTATAAACTATATGCTTATTTGAAAGCAACAGAGGCACATGCCAACGAGAATAAGATGATGTTGGAACGTTCACACAATAGATAGTAGATCCTCTTGCCTTGATTGTCTAATGTTTCACCCTTAACATTATCATTCACAAATCTTCACATTCCTCCGACCACATTCCATATACACACTTGTGACACCTCACAATCTGATTTGGGATTTCTCCAACTGATAACCTAATCGTGAACCTAACCAACACATTGCCCTTACTCACCCAGTCATACAAACCGTCCTTCCTAAAATAAACAATCAATCAGAACTTATCAAAACCCCAAGGAATCATGCTACAGTAACAAGACAGGCAGGGTTGTTGTTCAAACATGTTCAGGGTTCGATAGAACAGAGGACAGGGTTAATAACTGCACGGGGTGCAGTAAGCCTGGTTATGTGGGAGCCATAGAACAGAGTGGGGAATGCTAATCCATGTCAAGCTTAGGCAGGTTAAGTTCCTACATTGCAACCGGGGTAGGGCCACATATCAAGGGATATGCACTCAACCAAGCGTGCTAGAACTACGTTACTTTCAAAGACAAGGATGTTGCTGATGCAAAGCTCAAGAGAATGGGGTAGCTTGGTTGAAGAGCAGTTATTGTTCCTAGTGGGTAGGTAGGATAATGCTATTGATGAAGATGTGGATGAGCAACCTTAGTTCAGGACTTAGCTCTCAATGTGGATATGAGTTTCAAGCTGATGATTGTGATGCTTACGTTTTGCGTTGATGAGGCTCCCAGGCACAACTTAGTTCACTGGAAAATCTTATCTCCGCAGCATCCAGTGTGATGATGATGCCGCGTCCGTTTATGATGAGACGTCTTATCTGAGGTACAAGACCATGATCACTTTCAGGATGCTATTTGTGAACATCATGAAGAACACGGGATGCAGGACGATGTACAACCAAGCTACGTTGTTGACTCACATGTGATTTTAGATTGATTGTAATTTTGACTACATGATTGATCAGTATGTAAAGGATACGGCATAGTGCCGTTGTACAAAAACAATGCGTCTACGGTTCCAATGATATGTACGTGATGATAGATAATGATTTGCATGCCTATAGCCCAATTGTCTTTAAAGCATACAACATTATACATAGCTGATAATTCTTTTAAATGCTGAATTGCAATTATAAAGGACAGTTAGAACTGTATGAAAGACGTTGCCTGGTTTTGATTTAACAGAAAGAGAACATAACTTTTGCATGATGCAACTAAGAATAGTTATATGTTGACGTAATATTAAGGGAAAGAGAATTTGAAAATGGAACTTATTTGTAAATTGTAACTTGCCTCTACCATCAAAATCAACATGTTAATGGTAGATGAAGTTACATTCTTGAAAAAAGATTTTAACGAAGAAAATAAATACCTTGGAAGAATTTTTGGACTTAAAGCTTTAAAAGATAAGGTAGAGGATAAATATTCAAACAATGGCCAAGTCTTATTCAAACAGTTACATGATGTGTAAACCTAGGTCTTATTATGATGAGGTGTATAAGTGGTAGTATTGGCTACAAGAACCCCTATGTCTACATGTGCAAGGCAGTTCAGATCCATGTATAGTGGTCTTGTTAATTGTCAACTATCATTGCACTGGCCGTGTACGGTGACGGCGGAGGAGACCTTAGACTTACTAAATTTCTAGGAAGAAAATGCATGATAAATGGAAATGCTATGAATGTGTGTATATAAGGTCAATATTCCACACGCCTGATTACTCGAAAGAGAATTTTTTAGCGACCTTCACACACAAAAAAATGACCCCAATACAAATATTTGGTACTAGATATTGTTAAGATGAAAGCTGAGCTCTAAAAGAGCAGGAACACCGACAATCAATAGCGTTGACTGTGTATCCCAAATACACACTGCAACGCTTGTCCCTTAGAGTGCTTCCAACAATGTAAGTTGAAAATTAACATTTATACTCTTAGATAACTTTTTCCGAATTTGACAGAAAACCTATAAAGAGGAAATCCACACCAATGATCACTGAAGGGGAAAGGTGGGTTTTGAACCAACCAAGGTACATGTTACCTCACGGAGGGTCATTCCATTTTCAAACTCTTCAGAACATTTTGAGGATTCAAAAAGCTTAAACAAAAGAAGTTAAAGAATGAGTGATGCCTTTGATGTGTGGAAAGCTGACTTGACCAAGTATTGTTGATATGAAATATGATCAGATTGAACGGAAAAACCTTCTTATTGAACATGATTAATATATTTGATGATGGTTTGTCTAAGAAGTGTTTTATGTTGCATTTAAATTAATGAGTTAATGTATATCAAGATTTTACTGATATTGCAAAAAGGCTCTAATGTTGTCAAAGCGTTGTTTGAAACTTGATAGCAGAGCTTTATATTTAGTGATAAAATTCATAAGCGTATTATAATGGAACTTTTTTAAACCGTTTTCCATCTTAAGGTAAATCACCTAAACTTGAAGTAAAGTATCAAAACCTTTAAAGACATTTCAGGAAAAAACCATCCTTACGTTAATGATACTCTGATTTAACTCCATTTTTGTGATTGGTCAAATGAAAGCTTCACTTCAAGGAAAAGACAACGTCATCCAAAAGCTGAAAATGCAAATATCTCATCTTAAGGAGACCCGTAGTGAACTAGACCTAACACGTGATTTTAGGGCCCTAGACTTTCAGATCTCACAATTAACTAAAAAGGTTAATGTTCTTCAAGAACAAAATGAGCTTTTTAGGGCAGAAAATGCAAAGATTAAGCAGCACTACAAGGAATTGTATGATTCGATCAAGATTACGCGTGCTAAGCATTTAGAACAGATAACTGCCCTTAAAATGAAAATGAGAGTCTACAGGTCCAACTACAGAATACGGTCTCGTGTGTCACTACAAATCTGGTTAAACCAAATGTACTTGCACCAGGAAAGTATGCTATAGATGTTGAACCTATTCCCCCTCGCAATAGGAATAATAGGGATGTTCCATCTAGTTTTATCTCAGGCATCTTAAGGTATGTGTAGATACACTTCGCGAATTAGTGTAAGAAGCCAAACGTTGAAAGACTTTAGATAGATCACTCGCATTTGTTGCCGTTACACTAAGCAATTCTCTATGAAACTTATTATAATATGTGTTTGGCATGTGTTCCATAAGGTCTTCAATCAACAAGATAAGAAGCATGCACCACACCCTAGGAAAACAGCATGTTTCCTATTGAGGACCAAATTGCAACACTCATGTAGTATACACACAAACATGTAGCGCCAAGGCATACTTAGCAGTCTAATGTCCTGTGGCCTCCTTATACAGGGAGTAAACAGTTTCACTATTGCTAAGGATCTCAGCCTAGGAGCATATCAGAACTTAAGATCCCGCCTGCTATTAGTCGGACAGCATGGAAGAAAGTAGAAGAACACCATAGGATAATTAGATCTAGACTTTAAAACCACGAATTCATGTTGATTCTCAGTATTAAAGCTCTAAGCGTATACTGTAATTATTCGAATTCTCATTATGTGTTGCCAATCAGGTAACAAACAAATGCTTATTTTGGCTTCTCATGATTGTGTGTGGTTACTTATTTGCAATCTTGTGTAATTGCACCCCCAATGTTAAAAATGTTGTGCGTCATGTTAAGCAAGTTTGGAAACCTAAGCAAGTTTTAAAACAGTATGAAACTAAACAATCAAAACAAATTTGGAAAACCAACTCGGCAAAACTCCTAAACATGTTGGTTATCCATGGAGACCCGAGAAGAACATTACTAGGTGATCATGCCTTTAACTAGGCTTACTAAATCTACCGAAATGTTAGCCATTGCTTGTGCTAACCCAACGGAACCCAACCAACATTGGGGATCCAACTTTCCAAACTCTCCATCTTCGTCTGTTTTCAAATGCAGGTCGTACAAATTGCTCCTGTGGTACTTTAGTCTCAGATGTTCAAAACATATGACGGGGGATCGCTCAAGGCTCATGAATTTCGTGAAAAAGTTCATCGGGACAGTTAGATTCGGGAATGATCACTTTGGTGCTATTATGGGTTATGGAGATTATGTCATTGGTGAAAGTGTAATCTCCAGGGTATACTACGTGGAAGGACTGGGGCATAATTTGTTTTCTGTCGGTCAATTTTGTGATTCAGATTTGGAAGTTGCCTTCAGGAAGCATTCTTGTTATGTTCGTGATACGGATGGTGTTGAATTACTTAAAGGGTCCCGTGGCTCCAATTTATACACTATCTCTGTTGAAGACATGATGAAGTCCTCACCAATTTGCTTGCTATCCAAAGCCTCCAGGAACAAATCATGGTTATGGCATCGGCGTTTAAACCACTTGAACTTCGGTACCATCAATGATCTTGCAAGAAAAGACCTTGTTCGAGGCTTACCTAGATTGAAGTTTGAGAAAGATCATCTTTGTTCTGCATGTCAATTAGGAAAGAGCAAAAAGCATACCCACAAACCCAAAACTGAAAACACCAATCTGGAAGTTCTGAACACCCTTCATATGGACTTATGTGGACCGATGCGTGTGCAAACTGTTAATGGGAAGAAATATATCTTGGTCATCGTCGATGATTATTCTCGGTTTACGTGGGTTAAGTTTTTGAGATCAAAGGATGAAACACCTGCAGTTGTCATCAAATTTCTGAAGCAAATTCAAGTCGGCCTCAACAAAATTGTAAGATTCATCCGCACCGACAATGGCACAGAATTTGTCAACAAAACTTTGTATGACCATTATGAAAAAGTAGGAATTTTTCATCAAAAGACTGTTCCAAGGACTCCACAGCAGAACGGCGTTGTCGAAAGAAGGAACCGTACTCTTGTCGAGGCGGCACGGACAATGCTAATTTTTTCCAAGGCACCGATGTTTCTTTGGGCCGAAGCTGTGGCTACTGCTTGTTACACCCAAAACCGTTCCCTTATTCACACACGTCACGACAAAACCCCATATGAGCTAGTGCACAATAAGAAGCCTGATCTCACATTTTTCCGAGTGTTTGGTGCTCTTTGTTACCCTACAAATGCACGCTGAGAATCTTGAAAATTAAACCAACGGCTGATATGGAATCTTTGTGGTTACGCACCAAACAGGAAGGGTTACAGAATCTACAACAAACGGACCCGACAAATAATGGAGACTATTCACGTTACATTCGATGAGCTGACTGAGCAGATGGCTCCTGTACAATTCAGTTCAGGACCCGCTCCTTATCCTATGTTGCGCCGGACCTTCAGTTCAGGGCTCGCTGACAAATCCGGCTCCTGCTATACCATATGCACCTCCCACGAATAAAGAATTGGAGATGTTATTCCAACCCATGTTTGATGAGTATTTTAATCCACCGGGTATCCGTCAGAATCCTATCCCTAATGTAGCTCAAGACCCGGTCATACCTACAGGTCCATCCGTGTCTATTGCCATTGATCTGGACGCACCTTCGGGAAGCCATACTTCATCACCATTGGATCATCATTCCTCCTCGGTTCATCATGGTTTAGCAGGTGAGCCATCCGCAGAAGTTAATCCGTTTGCTGCAGCTGATCCCGAACCATTTGTTAATGTGTTCGCCCCAGACTATAACTCTGAAGCTTCATCATCTGGGGAAATCAACATACCTGAATCCAGCCAATCCACTCAACATCATGAACATGTCCGGAAATGGACTGACTCTCATCCTCTTGATAACATCATTGGGAATCCCACAAGACCGGTATCCACTAGGAAACAGCTTGCTACGGATGCGTTGTGGTGCTTCTACAATTCCGTACTGTCCAAAGTCGAACCGAAAAACTTCCAATCTGCAGCTACTGAAGACTGCTGGTTTCAAGCCATGCAGGAAGAAATTCATGAATTTGATCGACTGGACGTATGAGAATTAGTACCACCTCTAGACAGTGCCATGATTATTGCTCTCAAGTGGATTTATAAGGTGAAACTTGACGAGTATGATGATGTGTTGAGTCTTGTAGCAAAAGGATTTTGTCAAGAAGAAGGTCTAGATTTTGAAGAATCCTTCGCCCCGGTTGCTCGTCTTGAAGCAATCAGGATATTCATTGCCAATGCCGCCAGCAAAAACATGACAGTTTATCAAATGGACGTGAAAACTGCATTCTTAAATGGCGAGCTCAAAGAAGAAGTCTATGTCCACCAACCGGAAGGCTTTGTTGACCCAGAACGTCCACATCATGTCTATCGTCTGAAGAAAGCACTTTACGGGTTAAAACAGGCTCCCCGGGCATGGTATGACACTTTGTCAAAGTTTCTTCTGGCACAAGGATTCTCCAAGGGTGTCGTCGATCCAACCTTGTTCATTCGGAAAACAGGCAAACACACTCTTCATGTTCAAATATATGTTGATGATATCATATTTGCCTCGACCGACCCCAAAGACTGTGACCGTTTTTCTAATGAAATGAGTTCTAAATTTCAAATGTCGATGATGGGTCAAATATCATTTTTCTTAGGGTTACAAATCTCTCAAAATCCTAGAGGCATTTTCATAAATCAATCTAAGTATGCAAATGAGATTTTAAAGAAATTTGATCTTCATAAAAGTGACCCTGTTGACACTCCCATGGCGGAGCGAACAAAACTGGATGAGGACCTCTCAGGGATCCCTGTTGACCAGACCTAATATCGCAGTATGATTGGATCCCTGATGTATCTCACCGCCAGTAGACCTGGCCTGGTTTTTGCTATGTGCATGTGTGCTAGATATCAATCTAAGCCTACTAAAAAGCACATTGAAGCAATTAACCGGGTCTTTCGGTATCTCCAAGGAACCATTAATATGGGTCTTTGGTATCCGAAAGACACCGCCATGGCACTAACAGCATACGCAGACGCGGATCATGCATGTTGTCAAGACACTCGAAGAAGCACATCTGGTAGTGCTCAGTTCCTTGGTGATAAGTTAGTTAGCTGGTCATCAAAGAAGCAAACTAGCACGTCCATCTCGTCTACAGAGGCTGAATACATCGAGATGTCTGGATGCTATGCCCAAATCCTATGGATGCGGTCTCAATTATCGAATTATGGCTTTGCATACAATTACACCCCTCTGTATTGTGACAACAAGAGTGCCATAGCTCTCTGCTGCAACAACGTCCAGTACTCCAGGTCTAAACACATCGACATCCAACATTATTTCATCAGAGAACAAGTGTTAAAAGGGGTGGTTGAGTTGTATTTCGTGAGGACAGAGTATCAACTGGCGGATATATTCACTAAGGCACTGCCCAGAGAACGATTCGTAAGTATTTTATGACATACTTACACTTCATATTTACCAAATACATGACTCGACGACTCAATGGGGGTTCAACCTTGTGCAAGCCCGACATCAAACTCTAGTTGCATACGCATAAACCAAGTACATCAAATTTCTGAGCTTCCATTGATAAATCTCTACCCAAGCTTTACCTTCTTCACAATGAACCTACAAAATGGTTAAACAACTTAAATATAAGCACAAAGCTTAGTAAGTAACTAGTAATAATACGATATCATACATCATTAATCACATAAGCATCATTCACAATCTCGAACGGAAGTTTAAACCTTTCAAAACATGTCTTAATGGCTTGCAGTTATTTCAGACTGCAACCCGCTTTTCAAAATGAGGAAAGCACGTCGCCAAAAAGACGCATTACCTTAAAACGGTGAATAAAGTTCTCTCCTGTAATGGATTACTTTATATCTGTGCACCATCGATTTAATGTACGCTTCAGTGCATTATTTCTTGATCAAGAAGAGAAGTCTTCTTTTTACCAAAATGATTTTTCGTCTATGATTCTTCTAGAAATAATTTATGTTACTCGTGGTGAAAAAGGTGTTGTCTTTTAAAAACCAAATCAGTCATCTCAGTCTCTCATCAGAAAAAGATTTTAAAAGAATTTTCTATCACTCAAACAATGTCCACAGCTCTTTAAATAGAAAACGGGACATTATTTGAGCGAGAGAAATGTGCTAATAATTCTTTCAAAGTGATCTTTCAATCATGGAGTAAACAAAAAAGGTTTGATAGTAACGGATCATGATTTAAAAGGGGAGTTAATGTATTTTAACTCATTCAAGCTTTAGATGTTACTTGTGTCATCCTTTAAGGTTTAGAATGCAACATATGGTAATTAGGAACTCACGCCTTTTAACTTGCAACAAGAAGGACCTAGGTTGCCATGGGTACAAGTTTTATAACCCGAACGAGAAGGCAGAAAAGGAAAGAGAGAGAAATGTCAAGGAAGGAATACTATAAGAGAGAAGAAAAAAGCACAGGGGGGGGAAGGCAGTGGAAAACAGAGGGAAAAAAGGAAGCCAATAAATGCACGAAAATTTCAAAATAGTTTTTGTTCAAGGACATGTTCTCCTGTTTTTATCGATAACATTTACGGACCTAGAAATGTCATTCAATAATGACACGGGCCTTTAAATGAAGCTCGAACGGAAGTTTAAACTTTCAAAACATGTCTTTATGGTTTGTAGTTATTTCAACTGCAACCTGCTTTCTGAAATAGGAAGCGCGTCGCCAAAAAGACGCTGTTCCTAACAAGCCGGGTGATTAAGTTCTCCCCAGGGCATGGATTACTTTATATCCCCTGCAACCCTCGATATAAAGTACGCTTCGCGTGCATTTTTTTTAAAAAAAAAAAAAAACAAAAAATTTCTTAATTAAGAAGAGAAGTCTTCTTTTCTCCTTATAATTTTCCGTCTATGATTCTTTAGAAAATTATTTGGACTTCACGTGGTTGTTTATTGTTGCTTTTGAAAGTTAATCAGACTTGGCTTTTCATAAATTTGACACTCAATCAACGTCTACAGCTCTTTAAATAGAAATCGGGTCATTGATTGAGGGGGAGAGTGGTTCTTCAAATTTATGACATCTTTCAGGCATTTTTCGTAACTAACGGGGTTATGGTTTAAGGGGGAGTTAAACTAGAGTTAACTTAAAAAGGTCCAATTGTGTCAAATATATGCTTGTCTAGGGTCTTATGTGCTATTTGCTACTGGCTTCCTAGTTTCATTAAATGTGAAGGACCAATTGTGTCGCTTTCCCAAGATAATTAGTCCATCAGTTGCTAAGTTAAGAAAAGAGAGGGGCCAATTCTGCCAATTGTTGGTATTTACCCAAAAGAAAAAGAAGAGGGGCCACATGTGTCATTTAGTGAAAATTGAAAGTTGGCACATATAGGGGTTGCGTTTTGACCAAGTCAAAATTGTCAAAACTTAGTCAAACTAATCTTCTTTTTCTCTAAATAATCCTCACTGCGTTTTGACTTCTGGGTGTCTAACTTCGTGGATTCGTGCCTAGGTATTAATCATTATACGTTGTCTATCACTCTTACATGCTGTAATCATAACTGTCTTGGGCATGATTCTTATTAACTCGTTTTTTTCATAGGATTTTCGTGTGAAATAATCATCCAATACCAGGTGAGTAGCTATTGTTAAGTTATGAATGATGGGTTAGCATTAGAATAGTCTATTGATGCTGTGTTATTGCCTAAAATGAATCCCCTAGTGCTCTTCGTGAAAAGTTTGAATGGGTGTTCATGTTGCGTTTTAGGGTTTTTGTGGATAAGTTGATGTTGCGTTTTGAGAATTAGGTCCTAGTTGCGTTTTAGTGGATAGAATTCATGTTGCGTTTTGGTATAATTTTCTTGATTGCGTTTTGAGTTGGTATTCTTGTTGCGTCTTGATAGTTTAGTTCTTGATTGCGTTTTGTGGTTAAAATTCATGTTGCGTTTTGAACTCCTACTCTAGATTGCGTTTTTGATAATATAATATGTGATTGCGTTTTGATGAGATGATACAAAACAGGTTCAAAACGCAACTCGTTGCGTTTTGATTTGAAGAAATTTTAATATTAAAATATTGAACCAGTTATTTCGAAATTTTCTAAAATGATTGCGTTTTGACTTGTTTTGAATATTATAATCATTGCGTTTTGATGCCTGCGTTTTGAGTATGACTGCGTTTTGACTTAGTTGCGTTTTGAGTATGACTGCGTTTTGACTTAGTTGCGTCTTGAGTATGACTGCGTTTTGACTGAGTCTGAGCATGTCAAAATCCTTGCGTTTTGGGTCATGATCTTGTCATAGATTAAGTGTTGCTTAGAGTGTCTCATCGCATTAAATTATGAGTCTAATGTATCAAGATTTACTGAAATGCAAAAGGCTCATAATGTGTCAAAGCCTGTTTGAAACTTGAAGCAAGCTTTAATTTACGTGAAAAAAATCCATAAGGATAATATAATGATCTTTTAAACGGTTTTTCCAATCTTAAGGTAAATCACCTAAACTTGCAATTAAAGTATCAAAACCTTAAAGACAGTTTTCAGAATAAACCATCCTTACCCGTTAATGATACTCCTGATTTTAACTCCATTTTTATGATTGGTCAAATGAAAGCTTCACTTCAAGGAAAAGACAACATCATCCAAAAGCTAAAAATGCAAATATCTCATCTTAAGGAGACCCGTAGTGAACTAGACCTAACACTTGATTTTAGGGCCCTAGACTTTTAGATCTCACAATTAACTGAAAAAGGTTAATGTTCGTCAGAAACAAAATGCAGCTTTTTAGGCAGAAAATGCAAAGATTAAGCAGCACTACAAGGAATTGTATGATTCGATCAAGATTACGCGTGCTAAGCATTTAGAACAGATAACTTCCCTTAAAATGAAAATGAGAGTCTACAGGTTCCCAACACAGAATACGTCTCGTGTGTCACAACAAATCTGGTTAAACCAAAAGTACTGGCACCAGGAAAGTATGCTATTAGATGTTGAACCTATCCCCCTCGCATAGGAACAATATGGAAGTTCATCTATTTTATCCTCAGCATCTTAAGGAAAGTGTAGCTACACTTCGCTAAATAGTGTAGAAAGACCAAAGTTGAAAGACCTTTAGATAAGATCACGTCGCATTTGCTTGCGTTACACTAAGCATCTCAGAACTATTAGAATATCGTGTTTTGGCATGTGTTCCAAATGACTTCAATCAACAAGAAATGAAGCATGCACACACCCCTGGAAAAAGCAGTTACTTTTGAGGACCAAAGTACAACATCAAGTAGTACTACACATAAACATGTAGAGCCAATGCATTCTTAGCAGTCTAATGTCCCTGTGCCTCCTTCTACAGGAGTAAAAACAGTTTCACTAATGCTAGACGGATCTCAAGCCTAGAGCATACTCCCAAGAAACATAGATCCCGCCACTAAAAGTGACAGCATGAAGGAAAGTAAAGAACACCCTAGATAATTAGATCTAGACTTAAACCACGAATCATGGTGAGTTCTAGTATTAGCTCTAACGTAACTTAATTAATTCGAATTCTCATTCTGTGTGCCAAACATGTAACAAATGCTTATTTTTGGCTACTCATGATATGTGTGTGGTTACTTATTTGCAATCTGTGAATGCATCCCCCAATGTTAAAAATGTTGTGCGTCATGTTAAGCAAGTTTGGAAACCTAAGCAAGTTAAACAAGTATGGAAACCTAAACATATCAAACAAATTTGGAAACCAACTGGCAAAACACTTAACAATGTTGGTTATCAAGAGACCCACATGAAGAAACATTCACCCTAAGGTGTTCAGTGCCCTTTAACTAGGCTTAACTAAATCTACCGAAATTTTAGCGATTTCTTGTGCTAACCCACGGAACCCAACCAAACATTGGGGATCCAACTGTCAAAACTCTCCATCTCGTCTGTTTCAAATGCAGGTCCGGTACAAATTGTCCATTGGTAATTAGACTCAGGCTGTTCAAACATATGACGGGGGTATCGCTCAAGCTCATGAATTTCATGAAAAAGTTTATCGGACAGTTAGATTCGGGCATGACCACTTTGTGCTAAATTATGGGATATGGAGATTATGTCTGTTGGGATATGTAATCTCCAGGGTATATACGTGTAAGGACAGGGCATAATTTGTTTTCTATCGTTAATTTGTGAACTCGAATTGAAGTTGCCTTCAAAGCATTCTTGTATTTCGTGCACAGATGTGTTGAATACATACAGGTTCCTAGGTTTCTAATATACACTAATTCTGTGATGACATGATAGAGTCGCTCCCCAAATTTGCGCTTGCTATCCAAAGCGCTAAGCACAAATCATGTTTATGGCATGGCGTTTAAACCACTGAACTTTGATATCATCAATGATCTGCAAGAAAAGACCTCGTCAAGGCTTACCTAATTAATTTGAAAAAGATCATCTTTTTTCTGCATGTCATTCGGAAAGAGCAAAAAGTCATACCCACAAACCCAAAACTCAAAACACCAATTATTTTGAAAGTTCAAACACCCTTCATATGGATTTATGTGGACCGATACATGTAACAAACTATTAATAGGGAAGAAATACATCTTGGTTCATCGTCGATGATTACTCTCGTTATGATAAGTGGTAAGAATAACACATATCAATTTATGCTTAAAAAGGCCCAAATAAACCCAAAAGGACCAAAAATGCAAAAATGTTGCTTGTATATGAGTTTTATGGTGTGCAGGTATGGATATGTCAAATATTGCAAGAAATCAAGTCAAAAACGAACTCAGAACGGATGAGTGGATCAAGAACAAAGAATCAAAGCCGAAGCCGAGAGATCATGCCTCAGCCTTCTACAGTCAACTGCAGCTAACCCACAGTCAACCAAAGCCAACTCCATTGTTTTATAAACACAAGGACTGTTTTTGCAATTGGTGAAAGTTGTTTATATCTTGAAAAAGATGCTGGCCAAACACAAGGGCCGGACATGTAATTACCTCATAAGTTGTAAAAGGCGCGGGTCATATGACCGGGTCAAACTACCCGTGACCCACCTTTCAGCCAATCACAAGCTAACCCCCAACCCAATTACCCAAACCTAACCCGAACCCCTAACCCGACCAACCCGGTTAACTTATAACCTTGTAACATTTACTGTTCACCCCATTTACCCCCAAATAGATTAAACTCACTCACACACACACATCACCTCAAGAATATAAATTTTAAGGGGGTGTTAACGTGCGGTTAACCACTCACCCACACCCAAATTAACCATAGGGTTAATGACCCTCTCACACTCTAACCCAACATCACTTTCAATAACCACAACCCCATTCAACCTGGCAATTTCTAAGATTATGATATGGTGATGTGAACGTGTGTAAGTGAATACTCCCCACATAACTAACACACTCATAAGCCACGTCAATGATCCGGTTGCACCCTCTTTTATCCAACGCTTACGTTTGATATCAAGAGAGAGAGAAAGAATGAAGGACAAATGAATATGAAGAAGGATCTATAGAAGATGGCAAGAGCTCAAGCATCGGGTATGAAATACCCCTCATCATTCTCAGCAAAGAGAGTAATTTTTTTTAGTATTAATTTTTTTTTTTATTTAGTAGTTAATTCTTTCATTCAGTTTTTTAATTTCATCGAGTGTAATTTTCATGTTATGGTAACTTTGATTCAAAGTTGTAAGAATTTTATTCAGTTTTAATAAAAGTGTTATTTTATTATTAAATCGTTTCTGTCATATTTAAATCCTTCAAGTATTTGTGGTTTTTGTGTTGAACGTGTTTCAAGTCTTGGAGTCTCTACTTGGAGTTTGGATTGGCTGCTGAGACCCAAGGTTCTTAGAGCTGAGGGTCAGCTATAGCGGTTAGATTAGGATTATGTTTTTTGGATTATTGCTTATGTAATAAGGCCATAAGCCCCACTTAGCTTATTAATGCCTTTCTTTTCGCAAGCTCAGAAAGCCAGGTACACCTAGTTGAATATACATTTGTTCTATTTCTGTTTTCTAATAAGCTGTGGGATTTGCTTATAGTTGATTAAGTAGATTTTGTTAAGTAGTGAAAATCTCCCAAGTGCTTAAAATTTGCTTTGTTGATTTAGTTGATAGGTAGATTACTAAGCTTCTAGAGCTTATAAGCTGATAAGCTTATTTAGCTTATTTTAAATAAGTAAAAGTTGAGTATTCAATTAGTTTTAGCCTTTAAATTCTGTTGAAAAAGCTGATTTATATAAAAAAGGGATGCTGATTGTAATTGGTTAGATGCTTCAGGGACCTGTCCTGCTCTTTTTCATAATTTCAGTTAGTTTAAAAGTTACACAGTTAGTCCTTGTTAATTGCATAATTAGTCCTTAGTTAATCACATAGTTAGTCCTTTGTTAGTTTAAGTGTTAGTCTAGTTAGTCCCAAGTTTAGGGGGCCTTTCTGCCGTTTAGTGAAAATTTGTGTTTTTAGTATAAAATCTAAATTTACCCCGCCTACCCTTATCTTTCTGTTTTGCCACTATTAACCCTTGTGTTTGTTTGGTTTTAGTTTAAGTTTTATATTTATAGTTTTTTATAAATAATAAATTAAGTTTTTTAGTTTAATTAGTTAAATTAGTTTAAAATTAGGGCTTTTAATAAAATTAATTTTCTGCAATTTTTCTCTTTATAAAAAGTATTTTTATAGAATTTTTAGTTTAAGTTTTATATTTTTAAAAATTAATCTTCAAATTTAGTTTTAAAACATTTAATTTTCAAACCTTTAGTTTTTTTAATTTTAACCTTTTAAATAGAAAAATTAGTGATAAAAAAAAAAATGTTTTTCTCATCTTTTAAGTAATTTAGGATTAAGTTAGCTTAAAAAGTATTTTACTTAATTTTATCAAATTAAATTTCCTATTTTTAGGATTTTAATTAGATTAATTAGTGTTTAATTTCTATAAAATCCAAAAAGCTTAAAAAATATTTTAATTTTCCTAAAATTTTTCTTAGCATTAATTTTAGATTGGAATTTATGTTTAATTATTTAGATTTAAATTGCAATTTGTTTCTTGAAATGCGCATTTTATTTACTTTCGTTAATTAGTTTAATTTGTGTAAATTATTTTTTTTGTTTAATTGTCTTTAATTTTAGTAGTAAATTAAATCAAAAATATTCTTTTCTTATTCAAGATCAGATCCAAACGTTGATCGAGGTTCCATTGCAACGAGTCATTGGGGAAAAACGACCTCGGGTGATAATACGTACCCGTTTAATATACGTATTATATATTATATTATATAGTATTTTTGAGAGTGAATTTTTATCAAGTAATTGGTATCTTTCTTAATTACTCTCGGGATTATATTATTTTATATTATATTTTACGTGTGTAAAACTTGCACAATCAGTTTTTGGCGCCGTTGCCGGGGACTTGTGTAAGCGATTCCTTCGTTTCGAGTTTGTCGATTTGGTTTGAAGATCCTTTCGTCCTCGAAAGTTAAATTTTTGTCATAAATCCTAAAATCCAAAAAATAAAAAAATAAAAAAGTAAAAAAAATTTTCCTTTTTCATTTTAGTATAAGTAAAAATAAAAAAGAAAATATAAAAATCAAAATAAAAAAAAATTGTCTTAATTCAGAAAATAAAATTCACCAAAGTAGGTTAACGAACACCAACAACTAATATCTTCCGATGAGATATTATCATTTCAATTTCCGTGAACTTGCAATTAGTTCCCAATTCGTAATTAAAAGATTTAACACTAACCTTTTGTGTCTCTACGCCGTACCTCACATTGAAAAAGGCAATTTTCAAGGCTACCGTGAAGTTATTGATTATTAGGTTTAAGTCACTTCGATAAACCTTAAATCATGAAAAAAAAAAAAAAAAATTTAGTGTAAATTTTTGCTTTTTAATTGTTATTTTTTCCTTTTATGCGCACCGTCGCAATCTCGTAGACGTCTTCAACAACAAACACTTCCGTTGAACAATTGTTGAAGCAAAACTTGTTCAAAAGGCCGACAATCGAACGATTGCTCAAATGTTACAAGCAACCTATAGGAAGTTATTAAGATGCTATAGTTGTTCCACCAATCAATGCCAACACTTTCGACCTTAAGCAGCCCTTTAATCAATCTTGTGCAAAGCAACATAATTTACGGTAGACAAGATCCCCCACAATCACCTTCGATCTTTTAATAAGGTCACTTCAACGTTTAGACATCCAGAAGTCCGAACACTTCGATTAAGCTTTGCTTTTTCCTTTTTACTCTAGACTGGAAGCCCGAGATTGTTAGACAAAGAACCACCAGAACAATTCTCACATGGGACGACTAAGATTCAAAATTCATAAACCAAGACTTCCCACCTTCAAAAACCACTTACATATCGAATGAGATCAATACCTTTTATCAAAAGCCAAACGAAGCCTTTAATAAAGCTGGGAACGTTTAAAGGACTCCTTCGTCAATGTCCTCACCATGGCTTTTTGATACTCTCCCACCAAGCTCGATACATTTTTACAACTCTTTTGAATCAAAACGATCAAGATGCCTTAGATTCTGCACAGGTGGCAATTTCTTTGGACAAGATGCCTCAAGAAGGTTTAGGCAATTTATTGAAATAAGTCAAAAGATTCGTTTACTCAAGAGTCTGTCTATGATTCAAGAGGTGAGTAGGATGCTCCTCTGTTCTAATTTCTTCATCTTCTAAAATTCTTTCGATTATGCAACACATAGCCGCTTCCTCTTAGGATAAGATGACTATCAAGATGAACCAAAAATGAGGTCAAAATGAAAGCTTTATTGTTACTCCTGCACCGTCAAAGCTGTTGAGGAAGTTTGTGTTACTTTGTGGATCAAATCACAAATTTTAACCATTAGTACGTAACTCGAGTGGAAACCGATTTTCCCTTTTTTCCTCAAGATAACATCCAACAATTTCAACAAACCGCAGCCGTTGGTAATTTTCTCCAAAGATACCAACCTTCCAATTTGGCAAGTCAAATGAGACCACCGGGTTTCAATCAACCGAATGTCCAAAACAACCAAAACTGATACCAAGGAACCAATTCTAATTTCAACCAAAACCGTGGAGGAAACTTTAATCAAAACCGTCAAAACAACCAAAATCAAGTTTATCAAGCTCCACCATATCAAACACCAACCAATCAACCACCAATCAATCAAGTTTTACCTTACCAACCTCCAACAAATAGTGTTTTGAAAACAGATTTTGAAAGCTACGTTAAAGCAAATGATGCGATATTGAAGAATGTGCAAAATCAAAATCAAGGATTGCAGAATCAAATGGCTAATGTTACAAGTTTGTTGACAAGTCTTTGTGATAATTTCAAAAATTCAGCCTCTACTTCAAGTCCGGGTACTCTACCAAGTCAAACCGTAACTAACCCTCGTCAGCAAATTAATGCTATCACCACAAGGAGTGGTAAGACTTTGGAAGAACCTTCGATTCCTCTTGTTCCTTCACCCGATGTTTCAAAACCTCAAAAAGAACCTGAACAAAACCCGGAGACGTCAACGGAAAAAGTGCAAAATCCTAATTTGGAAAATACCGCACATGTCCCATCTCCGGGGGAAGAAGATTCCATTTTCATGGAACTTCCAAAACCAAAAGCAAAGAAAACCATTAACGTGGAAATTCAAGATCTCAATTCTCCTAATCCTAATTCGAATCAATCTAGACTTCCATACCCCGAGAGGATGAAAGTTAGAGGACACGATAAACCGAGTGCTCAATATAGCCGGTTCTTGAAAATGTTCAAACAACTTCGTTTAGAGATTGGATTGAAAGATGCTCTTGTCGAAATGCCAAAGTTTAACAAATGGTTAAGCTCGTTGCTAAGAAACAAAGAGAAGCTTGAGGAGATTGCTATCACAACTGTGAATGCCGAATGTTCCGCTATCATCATGAACAAAGTTCCCGAGAAACTCGAAGATCCGGGAAAATTTCTCATTCCATGTGCTTTACAAGAGCTCGATAGAACTAGTGCTTTAGCCGATTCAGGAGCTAGCATTAATCTTTTACCTCACTCAATTTACAAGAAACTTGGGCTTGAAGCATTGACTCCTACTCGTATGACACTCGAGCTTGCCAACCGTTCCATTTCGCACCCGATGGGCATAGCCGAGGATGTTGTAGTTAGAGTCGATGGTTTCACTTTTCTTGCGGATTTTGTGGTGGTTAATTTTGAACCCGACCCGAGAGTGCCTATTATTCTAGGAAGACCTTTCCTTCGAACCGCAAAAGCTCTAATTGATCTGTATGAAGAGAAATTGACTTTAAGAGTAGGAAAAGATGAACTTGTTTATTATGCCGATAAATCTGAGAAAAACAAAGATAAGAATTGTGTTCACGCCATCTCTATTATCGATTTTTCGAAAGAAGATCCGTTTAGTGGCAGTACCACTAATTCTCTTCATCCTAGTATTCTTTCTCCGTGAAACTAGTTATGAATATTTGAAAAGTTTCTCCGATGAACTGCTCCTTTGGATCGTTACCATCGGTAATGATGACTCAACTCTTAAGAAGGAATTTCATGAAGTAAATTTTCAGTTACACAAATCCTCTTTTTCGAATTCGATGAAGAGTTTTCAGATCTAAGCAAATGTGAATCCGCTCATTGAAAAAATAATAAGGATGTCGAGATAAGTCTTCTTCATCACCACACTTACTTCACCGGAAGCAGTGAATTAGTTTTTTGTCAAAAGGGGGGTTACCAACCCTCATTTCCACAGGGAATTGATCTTACCCCCCTACCACCATTGAAGTTTTAAGTAGCTCCCTACTCTCACCGGAGAGAAGGTTTGTTCATGGAAAACGCCGATGTTTTTCTCGTTAGTCAGATTTGTGTGGAAAATGATGAATCGAATTGTGATAAGGAAAAAGATAATTTGTCTCTTGACAGCATTCTTACATAAGAAACCAAAGACTCTTTCTCGTCCTCAAGAAGTTGAAGAAATCAAGGAAAAAGAAGATGAAATCTCAAGTGATGTTCCAATTGATACCATTGTCATGCCAATTAGAATCACTTTTGATAATCCAATTGATTTTAATGATCATTTCTCCAAACCAAAGGACTTGAAAAAGGATTTAACCATTTCATTTGACTCTACCACCACAAGTATTTTACCACATCCTTTGTTAGATTCCGACTCGCCTTTCACTGCGGAGTTGTCGGCTAGTGTTATCCTGAATTCTCTCGGAAACGAGGACAAAGTATTCAAACCAGGTATACTAGTTTATCATGCCATTCATGATAAAAATCTTGTAACATTGGAGGAGAATTTAAAAGAGAACATTTCCTCCGGGACTCTTTTAGTTTTCAAAGAACCATCAATTTTTCTACCTCCGCTAGAACCACCCAATGAATGTTTGAAGAATGTTGTGCTTAATTTCTACCAAAGTAAGAAGACGTTTCCTCTAAATGTTGAAGATGTCAATTCCTTTGCATTTATCATTTGGACTTTTCTTCCATTCTTCACTTATACCAAGGCATCACCTGTGATTTTCTCCTTTAGAAGTGAGAATTTTGTTTTTGATCCTGGAATCCTCACAATCCAGTGGCAGTTTCAATGAACGTTTCTATTTGCTCTCCCTAAGGACAACTGAATTCAGGGATCGAGTCGAGCTTGCGACTCGGTAATCAAAAACAAAGCCGCTTCGTGGGAGTTCACCCCATGCTTATCCTTTTCTTTCTATTTTATTTCTATTTTCTAACCTCTAATGTGTTGTGATGTTGAGGGGCCCATCCTCTTCGTTTCTCGTTGTTTGTTGTCTGTGTTGTGATTTGGCAGGATTAACCCAACATTTCAAGAATCCTCTCGTGTTCGATGCCTAATTCCGAAGCACTCGAGTTTCTCATCCTTTGTGTGAAATTAGTTTGGGGAGATCAATATCCTTTCATTATTATCGATTAACGAATTATCTTTGTCTACTTAATAAACGGCTTAGATTTTCGTAGGATCCCGACTTAAACATTGAGGACAATGTTTCATTTTAGTTTGGGGAGGGAATCTATCGATTTAATGTGCTTGCTTTATTGTTTTGTTCTCACGTACCCGTTTTCCCACAAAAATAGCAAAAATTTAAAATTTTTCAGTCTTATTCAGTTATATTATTTCCAAAAAAAAAAAAAAAAAAAAAAATGTTAAGACACAAATGTAGGTTTTCCGTTGGTGAGAATAGAAAGTAATTTTTGACCCGACCGAACAATGTTTTCTAGCTTTTACCCTTAA
Organism: Tanacetum coccineum; assembly: GCA_026074375.1. NCBI lineage: Eukaryota > Viridiplantae > Streptophyta > Magnoliopsida > Asterales > Asteraceae > Tanacetum > Tanacetum coccineum. Next base: position 83,894 of record BQNB010003833.1, read on the forward strand.
CGTTGTATGGCTAAGTAATCGCAAAAGCAAGAGATGATAGAGTTAAATATAAGTTTTTGTGTTAAGCAAGAATATTCTATAATCTTATATGAGTAACTTGTGAACAATTATGAGATATTTTATGCTAGTCTCAATGACATGCTAAGACTTGAATCATTAGTAAATGAAAGATTTTTGCTAATCTCAAGTAGATTTTTAAATTGCCAAGTTGAATTTTTATATAGGCAAAGCATTTGCAAATTTCTATTGTGAGAACAATAAATGATAGTGTTTTTATAAGTCATGGTTATTAAACGTAGAATAGTTGGATTTCTTTCAAGCTCATATGTATTAATTGTGGCTTTTTCTCCCATTAGCTTGTTTCACTTTTATATGAATGTTTAATAAATAGAGTTGTATGGTTTTTTGGTTAATAATTAGTTAATAGAAGTTTTCTTTAGTTCCTTTGTGATTAGGATGAGTACACATCAGGAATACTTAATTTGGCTTAAAAATACAAAAAAAAAATAATAATCAATAAGTATCTCTGCCAGATTACTTCATCGTGTCGGAGGCGTGGCCGATGTTGGAGTTTTCATATAAGGTAGAGTCCGGTGTCATAATAAGTAGAATAACCTCTTGTCGACTCGCTATCGATGTGGCTTCGAGATAAAAGGCACCGGTTTTACTTATATAATCCAAAGTCGAAATATGTTTGCTACATCTTGTCGGAGGCGTGGCCGATGTTGTAGCCTACTAAAGGACTGAGGTTTAATAATGTTGCTTAATTTTTGTCTTATTTTGTGCCTTAAAGAGCCTAAGGGTATATGGTGCAAATGAGATTGGTCCATTCATGTCTTAAAGAGCCTTAGGGTATATGGACATAAGGTGCCCATGCTTAAGTAGCCTAAAAAAGAAAGCCAATTTGGTTGCCTCGATGTGGACTTTATTCTTGATTGCATTTGATCTTTTAGAAGGCTAGGAGCTAATTATTTGCGTTCTTTTACCATACACTTATTTTCTGAATGAATAAGTACGAAACAAAAGTCTAAAGAGCCTTCAGGTAATATACTTTAAGTAAAATTCTGAGATACAAAAGTAAGGATTTTGCGGAGTAAAAAGTAAGTACACATTAATATTTATGAGTAGTGTTAGTGTCATGAACTTGTAATTAACGTTGATCTTGTTTTTAAGCTTAGCATGGAAAATGAAAAATTCGTGGGATGAAGGTAAGTTAATCTTTTAGACGCTTAATGTGCTTTTTGTTCTTATGTCCTAAAAAGTTACCATGAGGTAATGAAACATTGGACATTAGTCCACACAAAAAAATTATAGTAATATTAATAATCAAGAAAATCCATAAAAAGAGAAAAATCTTAGAAAATGGGAAGTCGGGTGTTTTATAACTTGTGATCTCTTATCTCTCTCAAACAAAACTCTTTGCTACTTTTCAAAGGTTTAGTTTGGAATTTTTGAGGTATATTGGTTTTTATAAGGCATGTGATATTGCGTGAGGACACACAATCGTTTAGTTTGGGGAATTTTGATAAGTGTAGATTACACATATCTATTTATGCTTAAAAAAGGCCCAAATAAACCCAAAACGGATCAAAAATGGCAAAAATGTGCTTGTATCTGAGTTTATTGTGTGCAGGTATGGATATGTCAAATATTGCAAGAAATCAGTCAAAAACGAACACGAGAACGGATGAGTGATCAAGAAGCTAAAGAAATCAAAGCCGAAGCCAGAGAAATCATGCCTCAGCCTTCTACAGTCAACTGCAGCTAAACCACAGTCAACCAAAACCAACTCCATTGTTTTATAAACACGAGGGCTGAATATGCAATTTGCCCAAAGTTAATTATAACTTGGAATTATGCTTGCCAAACACAAGGGCCAGAAATGCAATTGCCTCAAAGATACAAAAAAAAGCGCGGGTCAATGAGCCGGGTCAAACTACCCGGGTGTCCACCTTTCAGCCAATCACAGCCAAACCCCTAACCCAATTCAACCCGATCCTACCCCAACCCTAACCCGACCAACCCGGCTTATGTTATAACTTTTTAACATTTACTGTGCACTCATTTTCCCCCAATTTCGATTTACTCTCACTCACACACACATGAACACACACGAACACACCCATGAACCCTAGTTTCTTAACCACTCACCCCAATCCTAATTAACCATAGGGTTAATATCCCCCTCACACTCCTTAACCATCCTGTCACCATCAATCATAAACCTTAACCCATTCCACCCTGGCATAATCTCACGATTCGATTGGATGATGTGACGTGTATGATTGCTTTCACTCACATAACTAACACACCAAGCCACATCAATGATCCGTGTGCACCCTCTTTAATCCAACGGCCTAAAAACCATATCAAGGAGAGAGGGGGGGGGGGAGAAGAGATGGAGGGTCAAGATGAAGAAAAGAAGGATCGAGAAGAAGGATGGGAGCTCAAGTTTCGGGTATAAATACCCCCATCATTCCAGCTTCAAGAGAGTAATTTAGGGTGATTTTTAGTTTATTATTGTAGTAGTTTAATTTTTCAATTCAGTTTTCTTTAGTAATGTAATTTCAATTTAATGTTATTTTATTTCGAATTGTAAGAAACTTATTTCAGTATTAATAAAAGTGTTATTTCATACTAAATTGTTTCCTCATTTTAATTCTGTTAAAAGAGTTTGCGTTTGTGTTTGTTGTTCATTCGATCAAGACTTGATACCTATTGGAATTGGATGGCTGCTAGGTTATCAAGGGGTTTAGGGCTGAGGGTCAGCTCATAGGGTTAGATTAGGATTGTTGGTTTGATTTAGGGCTTATGTGGATTAAGCCATAAGCCCACAATAAGCTGGTTACTTTCCTGTTCTAGCTGGAAAGTCAAGGTACACTTTAATTGTTTACATTTATTCTTATTCTGTTTTTCTTCTTCGAAATAAGCTGTTAAGTGTTATTAGAGTTAAATAAGCTATGTGGTTGTGCTAATGTTTGATTAAGCATTTTATTGAGTAGTTAGAAATCTGTCAAATGCCTTTTAGTTGCTTTGTTGATATAGTTGATAGGTTGATTACTAAGCTTTTAGAGCTTATAAGCTTAATAAGCTTATTCAGCTTATTTTAAATAAGTAGAGTTAAGTTTTATTCTTAAAAAGCTAAGTTAATAAGCTGATTAAAATGCATTAAGGATGCTGATTGTAATTGGTTAGGTGCTGCAGGGACCTGTTTTGTCAATTTTTATAGTTTCTGTTAGTTTAAATTTACACAGTTAGTCCTTGTTAGTTACTCTGTTAGTCCTTAGTTAATTACATAGATAGTCCTTAGTTAGTTTGATTGTTAGTCTAGTTAAGTCCCTAGTTAAGGGACTATCTCTGTCAATTGATCAAACTTTGTGTTTTTTTTATAAAACTAAATGTTTAGCCGCCTACCCTTATCTTTCTGTTTCGTCTCTTTTAACCCTTGTGTTTGATTGATTTAGTTTAAGTTTTATAAAAAATAGTTTTTTTTAATAATAAATTAGGTTTTTAGTTTAATTAGTTAAATTAGTTTTTAATAAATAGTTTAAAATTAGGGCTTTTAATAAAATTAATTTTCTGCATTTTTTCTCTTTATAAAAAGTATTTTTATAGAATTTTTAGTTTAAGTTTTATATTTTTAAAAAATTAATTTTCAAATTTAGTTTTAAAACATTTAATTTTCAAACCTTAGTTTATTTTTTTTTAAACCTTTAATAGAATAAATTAGTGATAAAAATGTTTTTTCCCAACTTTTTTAGTAATTTAGGATAAGTTAGCTTAAAAATTATTTTTCTTTAATTTTTATCAATTAATTTCTATTGTTTAGGTATTAATTTAAATTTTAATTAGTCGTTTAAATTCAATAAAATCCAAAAAGCCTTAAAATATTTTAATTTTCCTAAAATTTTCTTAGCATTAATTTAGAATTGGGAATTTAGTTTATAATTTTAGGATTTAGATTGCATTTGTTTTCTTAATGTCGCATTCATTATTTACATTCCGTAATTAGTTTGATTGTTAATTTAGTTTTTTATGGTGTCCTTTACTTTTAGTATATAATTAATTCGGTCAGTTTATGAAATTTGAAAACACATTTTTCCATTGTTTACACAAACAATTTATACAACATAGTTTCGCGCAATGACATTTGTTCAACACACAAATTAGTTATTGCAATTCACAGTTTTAAAATCATCGATTCACAAAACATCATTAGATACTGTTTGGTCAACGGTCACAACAAGTTTCAAAAGTAATACCCATTCATGGACTATGCAAGCAAGTAACATACACATGCGAAAGATTTGCCAATTGAAGTCACCCAACGCTCGGGGTCAAATCAATTTCTCATAAGACGAGTGCCTCGGGGGTAACCACGACCTCCAAGCTTCACTCATAGTACAACCTATACAAGGACACCTCCTCCTAACTCATAACCGAGAACAATTACAACAATTATAATAGCAAGCCGAGAATAACATACATACATACCAAAAAAAAATCATCCAAAAAGGGATACATAGTTGCCTTTCAAAGCCAGTATATCCAACCGTAACGGTTCTAAGTTTTCAATACATAAACTACATATACATGAAAAAAAATGTGCAATCACTACGCCAGTGATAAGATAAAACTTTGAGGAAACAATAACCTCAATCCAATAAACCTAAATCTTGAAATCTCCCTACTTACTAGTACGGGGACGATAAAAGTATGAGGCTTTCATCTATGAAAATCATGTAATTTCCAGAAACGTAGGACCCACTGCCCAAGAAGTTTTAGAACCAAGGTGAAATTACCATTTTCCCCCTATTTTATCAAGGCTGCCTTTTTTTTCCAAAATTTTATTGCTACGGTAAATCGAGTGTATCTCCTAAACCATGCGTCCGCAAAAGCCAAAACGACCACTCAAATATAAGTTTGTTCAATATCTAGAACTTACAGTTTTACATATATAGGTGTTGCTATATAAGTTTTGAACTTATTACTCATTCAAATTATGGTCTTGATTTTTGACTAGTTTTGCCATTTCGGCGATATCACATTCGTCGGGCGTCGATATGACTCCATCCGAATTTCTACATGTACCTAAGAGGTTTATCTACATCTAGTTCAATTTACCAGTCTTCATAGACCATAAAAACATTCTTGAAACTATACCCAACAAGTTGCTCCCAAAAAGCAATCCTTAAAGAATTTTTGACAAATTTTTGTAGCTTACGAAAATAAGCGAAATTTGAAATTTATTGATGCTTTTGATGTAAAACCAATTGGAGGTAATAAATCTAAGAGTCTTCTACAGGTACTTAAATTTTCTTTTGAAAAGTTATTACAAAAATATGGAGTTATACTCCTTTTCCCAACGGTATACCAGATTTGACTAGTTTTAGAAAAACGACGATATCTCAATTATCCGAAGGGGATACGACCGTATCCAAAGAACCACATACACTTAAGACATATGACCACATCCATATTGGATTTTTCAGGTGCATTAAGAACAAAAATAATTCGCAATCAACCACAACCTGCTGGTTACAAATTGCCGAAAAATCCATTTCAAAATCCAACCAAACACCATTTTAATTCCTCCAAACGCCAATACAAAGTCATACCCAATGACTTAACACTCTTTCAAACACATCAACACATGGGTTTCCAGACCCAAACATTTCAAGTCTTACTATGTAGAGGTCGACACGAGAGAATCGGAACACAATGCCAACTTTATTCAAAAGTTTCAAAAATAGTCGTTTCCATACGACACGTTACGCGAGAATAAGTTAATAACTGTCTTCCCAAAGCGATGAGGGTTCATGGGATGACATATAAAAGTCACACAATAAGTCACCCAATGGGATCGACAAACTATTCGAACTCGGAGCCAAACAATAAGTCACCCAATGGGATCGACAAACTACGACGAATCAACATCACCAGAAGATGAAAAGTAAAGTCGCGAAAAAAAAAATCGAAGATAATCGTATAACAACGATGTTTTCATCACGTATCATAATAAATTTATCATATCGCATCGAAATGTTTAAAGAAATTAAACTCTTCGCAAGAAGCGAATATCAAGATATATATAATCGTATACCATAGAACGGATGCCGTATATATACCTATATACATATATATAATCATTACTTATACCAAGTGTCATTCACTTGTTACGCACATAATATGCAATCAAATATATACCACATAAGGCTTCTAAGGACCGGGAACAATGCGCGCGGATATCGGATAACGGTGAAGGACTTGTGAAATTTTTTCGAAAACAGTTGTAGTCCAAGTTTTGTAAAACGACTTAGTTCACTACAACTCGTGCTCTGGTACCACTCTGTAACACCCTCAAAATACGATACGCAGCGGAATACAACATTTGGGGTGCTACTTCATAATACATGCACACGAGTCCCAGTAAACGTTCAAAGATACGTTTATAAAACACAATTTTATTTATTAGAAAGATCAGAGTTACATAGGTCCCAATACCATTATAGAAATTATTTCTAAAAGTCACAACACGACTTGATTTCTAAAAATATTATTTTTAATTTATGACTCAACTTCACCGAGGCACCGTCCTTGATATCCGTGTTTCGTCCCATCCAGCCATCAACAACAATTAACCTGAGATACATGCTTAAAAAGTCAACAAAACGTTGTGGATTTCATTGAGTTTACGATTAAAACGCATAGAACCGCATATTTTGGGTTCCACAAAACGTACAACGTTGGCTCGTAAGTCAAGTTATATAAATAGTGATTTCCAACTACGAAACTTAACACATTCATCCCGTAGGACGAAATTATGTCCGAGAAGTATGCCACTTCTCCTAATACTAACCACAAAATGTCCGTTTGACAAAGGGTGTCCAACGGAGTCTAACCCTGGACAGGTTGTCAAACCCAATAGATCTATTTTATTGTATTAGCGTTCACCAACACATGGTAACTCGGATACACATAAAAAGGCATATACTCAATAGTGAATGGAATCATATTTTAAAATCAAAACAGTTTGCGTTCAATTTCACAAAACAAGCAATATATCCCCCTCGCGGAGTTTAAAAACCTTGAAAACTTTAAAAGCGAGGCTATAAACTCACCTTAATCAAAAGCCGATGATCAAATAATGAAGTCTAGCACGATAATCCATAAACGCGATCACGACTTATAATTAGAGTCGCTCGATTACTATACCGAAAAGTACGATCGACGATGCGTACATCGTATCAACAAAATCATATATAGATAATATATGTATTCATACATGTGATGAGAAATCCACTTGCGCCTTAGATCCTAAAACCTTACAATATTAGGTTACGATCGTTCTTTTATAATTTACTCGAAGACTTTCTATTTTAAGAAACTTTTTATTTTTAGAAAGTTATCATTTTCGGAAAGTTACCATCTTTAGTAAGTCTCGTTATCCAATTATATTCATAATAATATTAATTCGTCTCGTCGAATCCTCGACGTTCAAGGTGGTTATTTATTTCTCGTATCGGGATTATATCCCGTATGTTTACAAAAAAAGTTACTATTTTTAGAAATGCATCCATTTATAAAAGTCGTTACGTCAAAATTGTTATACTCGTAAAAATAATAGCGTTTATTATTTTTATAAACAACCGACAAGTTTAGTATCAACCCGTTGACTTTTAAAAGTCAACGCTAGACTTTATTTGACTTTGACTTTATGTTTATTTATTTTATCAAATCTGACCCGCTCCAAACGACCCGTTATATCACGTTTTCACGATTCAGAAAAAGAAGAAATTTTATGCGAAACGATATTCCGGACAACTTTTTAGTTTTATCCGAGACCCGAAACTCGACAGAAAATGATCAAAATGCCTCTGCAAGAATCTGCTGTAGCTTCGACATTTTTAATAAAAACGCAGAGTTTGACCATCAATTTTGACCGCTATATCGCATTTTCGTGA